>JAODAL010023631.1:0-62288 GCA_025379985.1 Phyllomedusa bahiana
ATCTGGGGCCGCGCAACCTTATTTCTCTGAACATGCAGAGTCCACCATTTGGAAAGGGAGGGACGCCCCAACAACTGGGACGGACAGGGTGCTCTCCCCTTAGGATGGTTGGACACATACGTTGTCTCTTTGCAATCGCCTCGCTGAACGATGCTGGCGCCATGAGTCGGGGGAGCAAGAGCACGGAAACCGGGAGATGTGTCAAAGAGAAACACCCCCTTCTGCAGAGGGGGTGGAGCCTTGATGGCTGAAATGGCATGCGGCCACGGGGCGTGTGCTGTTGCTGCGGCGGCGGGATGGACCCCCACTCTGGGCCACTTTTCCCCAGGCCCCGGAGGGTGACGCGCATGTGTTGACGCAGGGCCGTGGTGCCAACGTTAGCTCCCTCCCAAACCGCTTCACTTTCTGCTTAAAGATTCCACATATACCCATATTGGGCTCCTCCGGTGTCTTAGCAATGAACTGCCACACTCCGATATGGGATTTCCGCCAACGTTCCGCACTAGTGACTACTGCCCCCCCCGCTGCCTGCCTGAGCCCCTGTCCGCTACTTTTTTGGGACCTGCGAAGGGGGTTTTTTTTTACCCCGTGGCCGCGGGGCCCCACCTCACACTGCGCAACCTGCTGACTCACGGGCCACAAACCCACTTGCGCTGCCCGTGCCTGAGCGCAAGCTGACGCCTCTTCTCCTGACGATATGAAGCCCTTGCCTCACCCGCCCCAAAAATGGGGTTCGGCACACATCATCTATTTGTGTTTCATCGTCACTGCTGTCCTCACCCCGGGTTTTGGTACAGAGGTGACCCCTCACAACTGACCCCCATGCCCGCCTCAACATCTATACTTTGCCGCCTACTGCAAGAAGCAGGGATATTGGCCCCCCATTTCTTCGCTGCCAATAGCTGCTGACTGCCCTCCTAAATTGTTCACCCTCGCTATATATTTGGCGCTGACCCCAGACCACTGTAATCTTGGCTGAGGGAACCGGATGGACAGAGGGGGTTTGAGCAGGTAGGGCCGTCCCCCGCTCTGGGTTCCATGCCAACTAAGGGTTTGCGACTTCCCACCGACTCTTGGCGGGGGGTTTCAAATGTCATTGGGGGGAATGGATGACCTAGTCAACCAATCAAAAACCCCTTGGGTTTGCTGAACACACCGCCGCTAGATAAACGGCAGTTGTTGGCCCACCGGGACCCCCGCTGCGACTCCCCTTGCTGTGCTCGACCGGGCCGGGAAATTTTTGCCTCTGCCACTCGCAGGTGAAGAAGATTGCCCCCTCTCTTCGACATCTTTTTGTTCAAAAAATTACAACACTGTTTGATGAAAATTGTAATTTAAAACACACCCTGTATTTTACGCCAAATAACCCAGAAAAAACCCTTGGGAACCCCTTTGGATTAAATTGCCTCCACAAATGGGCAGGAAAAATTTACTGTATTGCCCTTTAAAAATTTTTCCCCGAATAAAAAACCCCCCCCCAAACCGGCTTAATTAACCCTTTGGTATATAAAAATGCAAAAGAATTTCTTCTGTGGCAGTGAAAAAAAAAGTTTTTTTTACTGAGTAAAACGCAGAAAAACCCCTTTAAATTTAAACCCCCGGGTGTAAAATTTCACAAAAGAATTGAGCAGCCAAAACTAGTAGCTTTGTAGCGTTTACAATTTCGGTGTTTTTTTTTCGCTACACAACAAGAGATAAAAATTTTAATTAAACCTTCGATTGTGAATTAGGCTACAGGAAAAAAAGTATATATTTTGGCGTTGAAAATGACGGTTTTTTTGGATCACCACAGCTGAAAAAAAAGCTTAATTAACCCCCGTGTAAATTGCGCCAAACATAAGCCACCACAAACAGAGCTTTGTAGGTTTTTCAATGCGGTGTTTTTTTAAACCCGCACAACAAGAAAAAATTTTAATTAACCCTTTGCTTGTGTTATGCTACAGGAAAAATTTATATTTTTGGGTGTTGAAAATGATGGTTTTTTTGGGATCACCACAGCTGAAAAAAACAACGCTTTAAATTAAACCCCCGGAGAAAAATTTCGGGAAAAAAATTTAGCTACCACAAACTGTAGCTTTGTAGTGTTACAATGCGGTGTTTTTTACGCCACACAAAAAAAAAAAAAATTTTAATTAAACCTTTTTCTTGTGAATTTTGCTACAGAAAATGTATATATTTTGGCGTTGAAAATGACTTTTTTTGCAGTCACCCGCGAAAAAAAGCTTAATAACCCCTGGTCTAAAAGCGCCAAAAAATTTACCACCACAAACATTAGCTTTGTAGCGTGTAAAAAGTGGTGTTTTTTTACGCCACACAACAAGAGATAAAATTGTAATTTCCTTTGCTTGTGAATTAGCTCAGGAAAAATGTATATATTTTTGGATTGAAAATGACGGTTTTCTTGGGATCACCACAGTGAAAAAACAACGCTTAAATTTAACCCCCGGGGTAAATTGTGCCAAAAAAATACCCCCCAAAAATAGTAGCTTTGTACGTGTTACAATGCGGTGTTTTTTTTCGCTGCACAACAAAAAAAATGAATTTCCTTCGCTTGTGAATTATGCTACAGGAAAAATGTATATATTTTGGCTTGAAAATGACGGTTTCTTGCAGTCACCCCAGCTGAAAAACAACGTTTTAATTTTAAACCCCCGGATGTAAATTGCCCAAAGAATTGAGCCACCCCAAACTATTACTTTTTACGTGTTACAATCGGTGTTTTTTACGCCACACAAAAAAGATAAAATTGTTTAAACCTTTTCTTGTGAAATTTGTACAGGAAAAATGTATAAATTTTGGCGTTGAAAATGCGGTTTTTTTTTGGGATCACCACATAAAAACAACGCTTAATTAACCCTGATTAAATGGCCAAAGAATTGAGCCCCATAATAGTACTTTTTACGTGTTACAAATGCGTGTTTTTTAAAACCCCCCAACAAAAGATAAAATTTTAATTAACCCTTTTCTTGTGAATTATGCAAAAGGAAAAAGTATATATTTTGGCATTAAAATGAGGTTTCTTGGGATCACCAAGGAAAAACTGCTTAAATAACCCCTGGATGTAAATTTCTCCAAAGAAATGACCCCCACAAACTAGAGCTTTTTAGGTTTACAAGCAGTTTTTTTAGCCACCAACAAGAATAAAATTTTAATTAACCTTTGCTTGTGAATTAGCTACAGAAAAATGTATATATTTCGGTGTTGAAAATTCGGGGTTTTTTGGGATCACCCACAGCTAAAAACAAGCTTAATTTTAAACCCCCGGAGTAAATTGCTCCAAAGAATTGAGCCACCCCAAACTAGTATTTGTACGTGACATGCGGTGTTTTTTACGCCACACAACAAAGATAAAATTTTAATTAAACCTTTTCTTGTGAATTATGCTACAGGAAAAAGTATAATTTTGGGGATTGAAAATGACGGTTTCTTGGGGTCACCACAGCGAAAAAAAACCTTAAATTAAAACCCCCGGGTGTAAATTGTGCCAAACAATTGAGCCACCACAAAAAATAGCTTTGACGTGTTACAAGCGGTTTTTTTTACGCCACACAACAAGAATAAAATTTAATTAACCTTTGCTTGTGAATTTTGCTACAGGAAAAATGTTATATTTTGGCTTTAAAATGATGGTTTTTTTTGCAGCACCACAGCTGAAAAAAAAATGCTTAATTAACCCCTGGGTTAAATTTCCAAAAAATTTAGCCACCACAAACATTTGCTTTGACGTGTTACAAAAAGGTGTTTTTTTAGCCACACAACAAAAAAAAAATTGTAAATTTAAACCCTTTTCTTGGAATTATGCACAAAAAAAAGTATATATTTTGGCGTTGAAATGACGGTTTTTTTGGGGTCACCACAGCGAAAAAAAAAATGCTTAATTAACCCTGGGTGTAAATTGTGCCAAAAAATTGACCACCACAAAAATAGTCTTTTTTAGCGTGTTACAATCGGTGTTTTTTTTCGTACAAACAAGAGATAAATTTTAATTAACCTTCGCTTGTGAATTATCTACAGGAAAAAAGAAATATTTTGGCGTTAAAATGACGGTTTCTGCAGCACCACGCTGAAAAACAAAGCTTAATTAACCCCCGGATGTAAATTGCGCCAAAGAATTTTACCCCCCACAACTTTAGCTTTGTAGCATGTTACAATTGGGGGTTTTTTTACGCCACACAACAAAAGATAAAATTTAATTAACCTTTTCTTTTGGAATAAGCACAGGAAAAAATGGGTATATTTTGGGGTTGAAAATTTCTGTTCTTGGGGTCCCACAGCTAAAAACAAAGCTTAAAAAACCCTGGGGTGTAAATTGTGGGCCAAACAAAACCACCACAAATATACTTTGGGAGCTGTTTCAATGCGGTGTTTTTTACGCACACAAAAAAGATAAAATTTAATTAACTTTTGCTTGTGAATTATGCTAAGGAAAAATTTATATATTTTGGCGTTGAAATGACGGTTTCTTTGGGGTCACCACAGCTGAAAAAAAAACGTTAAATTTAACCCTATGTAAATTTTCTCCAAAAAATTTTAGCCACCCCAAACAGTAGCTTTGTACGTGTTAAAAGGGGAGTGTTTTTTTCGCCACAAACAAAAGATAAAATGTAAATTTCCCTTTGCTTGTAAATTATTCCCGGGAAAAAAGTAAAAAATTTTTGGCTTTTAAAATGACGGGTTTTTTTGGGGCATCACACTAAAAACAATTTAATTAACCCCTGGATGTAAATTGCGCAAAAGGATCAATTCGCCCATCTCCAATCACAATATAATAAAGTCTTTAGAAAGCTATATTTAGGCAGGGATTATCCCTAAAGGTCTAAGAGTCAATATTATTCCTGCAGAAGGTCTTGTTCCTCGCACCTCCTTGAAAAGTGGGAGAAAGAACTATTGGAATTCTTAAGATTTTATGAATTTGTTGTTAAGGAAGAAGATTTATTTCTTAAAAACTTCTAAGAAGTTACGGAACAAAATTGAACAAAACTTAAATTTAAAAGTGATCCCCGACTTCACAGAAAGAACAAAAACCTTCAAAGTACTCTAGAAAGATATCAAATCAATCTCAAGGATAGAAAACTTAAACAATATCTTAGGGATTCTCTTGAATTTAAGGAAAAGAGAGCCTTTTCCTTTTTACTGGAAGAGTCAAATAGAGCCCCTAGAGAGACAGATATCTCATCCTCAGACCCAGAATCCTCTGATATTGAGTTGAGAGATCAACAAAGGACAAGAGGTAGAAGGAGAGGTAGACCAAGGGGACGGGGGAGATGGTATACAGGTCAGCAGCGTACACGTCGTTCAAGAGGTTTACAACCTGGGTTATCCTCCTCCTCCTCGGGTTCCTCTTTTTTAGAGAATCATCGAGGAGCCCCCTATGGACTGAGAGAACAGGACCTGAGACATTAGAAACTAATCAAATAATTAATCTCTCCAGTAGAGGACTTACGGATAATGAAATGCAATTATTGTCTAAAGGGCTTACATTTGTTCCTGTGTCTAAGTATAATGAGTTTAATTGGATTAAAGATCTTAATCTTTTTGTACGTAACTTAAGATGGCATACATTTTTTAAAAATGTGGATAAGATTGAAGCTAACTCTCTGGGAATTAATGAGGAATAATTGGCAGATGTCAGGCTGTTGGCTAGTCTAATGGATGAACCTGATGGGACAACAGGACTTAAACCAAAAAGTATTCGTATGCCACCTCCGGTAGATTGTCCAGAGGTTGACATATTTTTGAAATTGGTATGTCAGGAATTTGAAACATTGAAACCTAGTTTTGTCACTAACAACTTAACTAGGATGAATGGGATACTCATTGGGAACTAGGGATGAATGGGATACTCTGAGGACTCTAGAGAAGGATGATAGCATAATTTTCAAGCCTTCCGATAAGGGTGGTAACTTGGTGATTATGGATCATGCCAACTATGTATGTGTAAAGCCATTCTCCGTGACCACTCTTGTTTTGCCATCCTCAGGAAGGATCCCAATGGTCCTTTTTGTGAGCATTTGGAAAGGATTGTTGTGCAGGCTCTGGAAAATGGTATCATCTCCAAGAATTAATCTCAGTTTATGATTTCTAAATTTCCGGTATTATCATGTTTCTATGCTCTTCCCAAGATACATAAGGGCTTGGTACCTCTTAAAGGAAGAACCATAGTATCTGGAGTTAACTTCTTGTCACAAAATGTAAGTATTTATGTTGACAGAGTATTGAAAGGATTTGTGCAAATGTTACCATCATACATTAGGGACAACCCTGACCTCCTTAGACGCCTAGAAGGAATTACTGTGGAAAAAAAAACTAAATTGGCATCTATTGACGTGGAGGCACTCTAAAGTAGCATCACACATGATTGTGGGTTGCGGGCTGTGGAGTTTTTCCTGTCCACAAGAGGTCTACAATACTCTGTACATAATGATTTTGTTTTGGAATTGGTCCGGTTTATCTTGGAACACAATTATTTTGTCTTTGACTCCAAGATACACCACCAGCTCATGGGTACAGCTATGGGGAGCCCTTGTGCTCCCACATATGCAAATTTATTCCTGGGCTGGTGGGAGGAGACTATGGTTTTTTCGGATGATAATCAACATCTTACTAAGGATATATTATTTTGGGGAAGATATATAGATGATATTCTTATCTTTTGGAATGGTACTGTGGAGTGATTTAATTTGTTTGTGGATCGTTTGAATGAGAACAACATAGGGATGAAGTTAACATCTATGATTGATGACCACAGTTTGGCATTTCTTGATCTGTATATTATGAAGGACAGAGGAGGTAACATCCATACCAAGACATTCCGGAAACCCACGGCAACAAATAACTTACTCCGTTGGGAATGCTATTATCCCACTTGTCTTAAAAGGGGTATTCCGAAGGGGCAGATCCTTCAGGTTCGGAGGAATTGTTCAAGACAGGGTGATTATTTGTTTCAGGGAACTGAAGGAACATTTTTACCATTGGGGTTATCCAGGTGAAGTTATTGAGAAAGCTTCTCATGAAGCATTGTTGCAGGATCGTACCAAATTAATAGTCCCAAGAATTTCAAGGGAGGGCGTAGATTCTAGACCCAATAATGTATTGAGAATCATAGCCAATTTTGATCAGGGCCAATTTCTGATACCACAGATACCACATTTTCTGATACCACAGGTATCACACTTTTAATATGTCAGATTTGGTGATCTTATAGTGTGATATCTACTATTTAGCCCTTTGTCTTTTGCAAATAGGACAAGTCTGACTGGGTTTTCTGGGGCAATAGGGGCTACTGTTCCTCTGTATATCTTCACAGATAATCTTATATCACCCTGTTTTTATTCATTACCGTTCTATAGACCCTTACAAATTGATCCCCTCAGGATTTCCCTGAAAGAGTGGGAAGGAAATGCGTCAGGCTAGGGTTACACACTTTAGGGGTACAGACTAATAGTCTTAGGTTCTAGTTGGGGCCGTCCTTTTCAGCACGATGTCCGAAGCAATGTAGAATTTACGGAACTACAGGGATAGATCATCCTTATACCCTGTCTTTTGTGCCTTTTGATTTTTGTGACCCCTAAATAATTAATGAAAAGAAAGGAGTAAAATTAGTTTAAGATTTTGTCCAATGAAATGTTTTTTCTGTCTTGATTAATAGTTATTTTTTGGGTTGAGGGCCTTTTTTCTTCGCTGTGCGGGGAAGGAAAAACTTTTCCCTTTTTGGGTGGGGTTCTGAATGGGATTACACCAATCAAAAGTGATAGCAATAAAATGAAAAAGTCCGTTATTTTTGGGAAAAAACAATAGCCTATTTTGGGAAAAAAAAAATTTAATAATCAAAAGCTTCGAATGAGGCCTTGTTCTGTTCAACAGTTTCCACCGATCTTTTTAAAAAATTCGGGTTTGGGACATCCTGAACCTAAAGTTTTCTCTATCCCCCTATTTATCCTTTCATGTAACCCTAAATTGGGGTTAGGGTTGGCATTCTTTATGGTATTTTATCATTTAAAGGGGTTTTGCCCTAAGTAATTTGACTAGGGTCCCCCAAAATGGTAATTTTTAAACCTTTTCAAATTTAAAGTATTACAAAAATGAAGCCCCTGATGCAACAGCACTGCCATCCCCCCCTTAGGTTTTCCTAAAGTTTACATTAGACCGACCAGGACACTGAAAAGGGGCTGTCTGGCCAGCTTTCTTGTTTACACTTTTTATCTGTGCGGGGAAAATGAAGGGGCTTTCAAGGGGCCCGGGGAAAAAGCAGTGAATGAGCCTTTTTTGATAGAGAATCTTGGGTTTTATGTAATTTTTTTAGTAAAAAATTGCAGACGCTCCCTGATCTTTTTCTTCTTCAGGGCCCCCCTCTTTCTTCCCCATGACTCAGCATGCTTTGTTTATCTTCTCTCCTCAACAGATAAGAGGTAAGGAACTCACTTCGTGGCAAAACCCCTTTAACTTACAAGTTCGATAATTCTCCAGATTTAGCTTTACTTCCTGTCTGATATTCCATCCGACATCACTTACTGTTATTTAAGCATAGGCCCAATGTTATGGTGACTAGAAGTGACATTTGATGTTCCATTTACCATAAAATTTTGGGGCCCATAGTAAATTAAGTAATTTAACAAGATTCGGACCAAAAGTTTAGGGGCACTGGGTTTAATCTCTAAAATCCCTTAAAGGGGTTTTATCTTTTCAAAATCTGTCAGATTATGGGGGGCAGTAAAAAAAAAAAACTTTTGTAATTTGGGGTTTCATTAACCCCTGTCACTTGGCTTTTGCAGATATCACTTCTCTGTAAATCTTATTCTTTTTTCTGCTGTCCCTTGTTGCTGGCGGAACGCCCCCTGGCGATTCCCTAGACACCCCCCTGCACTGTGATTTGGCTGGGGGACATTTCATACAGCCTGTTGGGATACCCCCTAACAGAACCCCCCCCTGGCCACAAACCCCCCGCGCTGTGATTGGCTGCCTGCACACCTGTGTTTACTCCCCCTGATTTTAAAAAATGTGAACCAAGGCTGCTGCCTCAAAGTACTGTACATCTCCCACTATGGTGAAGGATATGGGCAATTACTGCCCGTTTAAAGGGGGTTTTGCCAAGAGGTTGATTCACCTCCTACAGGGCCTTCCTTAAGCTGCACTTGGAAAAAAAGGCTTTTTGTTCCCCAACGAATGCAAGCCCCCTCCTTTTTCATTCATTGTAGCGTATAACATAAGGATTCAACACTTTGTCTGTTAAGCTGCTTTTTAGTGCATGCTTAGGGGGTCACCCCCCAAGACAGAGGTTGGGAGTTCAAGCCCCCTCAGTATTTTTTTTTTTTTTTTAAAATTGTACACTTGTAAAGATATGAAAATTATGGTGAACATCTATAATTTTTATTTATATACACACACAAAGCTCCCCCCTTTTGTGTCCCACCTCACATATCACCCCCGAGCACTTTCAACATATGTGATACAATCATAATTCGGGGGGATGAAAATGTATAGGGACTAGAAATGTGTATTAATCTTTTTAAAGAGATTGACAAATTATTTTAGGTCTTTTAAATATGTGTAAAAATTTGGGGGGGGGGGGGAAATATACTCTGTGGGGAAAATAAAAAATCCAAACCATTCCTTGTAAACCAAATCTACCACTACTCTACCACCCAATTTTTAGGGGGTGAGCAGGGTTGCTCAAAGCGAGTCTTTCCCCCCATTTTCACTCAATGTCACTGACACAAGCGAGGTCTTTACTTGAAGCGACATTGTCCTTGTGTTGAGAAAGGTCTCGGGCTTTTTGTAGTACAATTTGGGGAACACCATAAATGAAAATGCTGGCTTTCGTGTAATTTGGTGATAAGAATAAACGGGGGTTGTGGAGCCCGAAGCTGCAGACATAAGCAGCAGGAGGCTACGACTTTTAAATCCAGACAACCTTCTGCATCCCCTGCTTTATAAAAATGTAGTAAGGTTTTCAGTGGGGACAGAAAAAGCCTCCTGGGGAAGGGGGAAAAACGCCTGCGACAGGAAGACACGCCCCGGATTTAACCAATCTGAAAAATTAACTGAAAGCCCCAAACCAAACGATAACACTCCTTTAAACATCTCTAACCTAACAGTAATTAAGAAGAAAAACATGGGCACTCCTTGACTCTTGCGTTTAAAGTGATTTATTTACAAATAAAATATACAAGGGGTTAATAAAATTTACTCTGCGGGGGAAATGTCCTAATCCGCCCCCTTTTCCCCCCTTAATTGGGAAAGGCAAAAAGGGTCAAAAAGTCGGGCCAGGGATTTCCACCATTTTATTTTCATCATGCATAATGTGTAACATGGAGAGCTAAATGTATCTATAACCTTGTAACTGGACTGTTATCCTTTCCACTGAGAACCAAAACCCCACTTAAGTGTGTGGCACCATCATCTCTACAGTAACCTAATGGCAATGGCTATGGTGAACTAAGCTGATTTTCCGGAAAACAAATATTTGGGCTGATCTGAACCAAAGCACTTGGATTCAGGTCGAATTTTACCTTGACCTGAATCTAAAGCACAACACAACTAATCAGTATATACACAGAAAGGGATAAGTACTATCAGTTTTTATCTGGTTTATTAAGTCAGCATAAAATATACTATCTGAAATTATTATGGTATATAACACAAGATAGCATTTAAGTAACTGATTAATTTAAAAAGGGCTGTCTCACTACAAAGATTAGCTTTCAACAAGTAGAGGACAGTAAATGAAGACATTTTCACAATATCGTATATACTCACGTATAAGCTGACTTTTTGGTACATTTTTTATGGTGAAAAAGCCCCCTTCAGATTATACTCTCTGTACCTGGCACAGGCGGCGTGAGTATGTCATTACGCTGCCTGCACGGCATAATGATGTCACGCCACCTATGCCAGGAAGAAGACAGAGAACAGTAGGAGCTTTGGGGAGCGGGGTAAAAGTGGGTACTGTTATTTTATTATTTTAATAGAGGCCCAATTACCTGTCTATTTATACTAGGGGCCTTATTACCTATCTGTCTATACTGGGGGCCTTATCATCTATCTGTCTATACTGGGGGCCCTATTACCTATTTGTCTATACTGGGGGCCCTATTACCTATCTGTCTATGCTACTGGCCCTATTACCTATCTATTTATTTTTGAAATTTACCAGTAGCTTCTGCATTTCCCAAACTAGGCTTCTACTTGAGTTAATAAAGTTTTTTTGTGGTAAAACTAGGTGCCTCGGCTTATATTCAAGTTGGCTTATACTCGAGTATATATGGTACATTGTTTTGTTTATTTTTCTTTGTTGAGGGGATAAAAGTGATTTTATCATCTCTGAGGGCACTCTGGTTTCTCTAGGTTACCAACCTGACCTGCTCTCCCCTGCTGTTTGTTTTATCTGATAGCAGGGAGTGACATCATCACATAGGTCGACACACAGAACTGCTTGCAGCTTGAGAGTTTAAGTGTTATCTGATCTAACAAACAAAGGAGACTAGTTACTTTTGTTGATTTTAGCTCTGAAGCTTCTCTGGACATTAAGTAAACATCTCCTGCTCTCATGTCAGAGTTATTAGCAAAACTTTTAATACAGAGCTGATATGCTAATCACTGCCATCGAACCAGGCACAGTCTGACCAGGAAGTGAATAGATGCATGCATGAAATCTGCTTTTGGCTCTGTGAAACAGCGAGGTGAGACAACCCCATTACGGTTTTAGAAAAAGTCTAAAACATTGAATTTAGCTTGAGTGTTTCAGTCACATGTGTCTAAACGCTCCTGCAGGGGGTGAAAACACACCCACATGTGGCTGCCAGTGGCCTAACAAGTTTGAGTTAAATAGGCATGAAGAGACCCTAAGAGTTCTACAGCTAAGTAAACTCTTTATAGACAATCCCATGGTTTATTTTTGACATGAAAACGCATAATATCCAGGAGAGGGCACTTACAAGTTGGCATTCAAATCCATTTAGTCCTACTTAGCAACAATTAAGTAATTATTAACACCAGATGTCTCATTAAGATGTGCTTCAGTGAACTGTCAAGGTTGTTTCCAGGTTACATTATATATTAATTAAAATGTTAAAATGTTCCTTATGAATGTCAGTTATGTTTTGCTGTTCATAGTATAGGATTAATATAAAGTATCACATCACAGCAGCGACAAGCACAGTGACACACTTCTAAGACTTGTACAAACCAACTACTTGCTTACACTATGAGTAAAAAAAAATATGGGTTGAAGTTTGCTTAGATTTGTTGAATGTTATGGGTTGAATGTGCTGAAAGAATTTGTTTTCATATGCATGATTTCAGATGAAAAATGTATGCTTATGTTAGGCAAGTACTAGGCAAGATCAAATTGTAATAGAAAAGGCATGAGAAGCTTAAAGACTGTAAAGATCTTATGGACACGGAATATACATCATCTCCTCTAAAAGCATACTTGCCAATCTTTCTTCTCCTGTTTCTGGAAGAGCTTAGCCCTTCCCAGGGGTACCCCCGATCCACCTGTTAAAGGGGATGTATCGCTACATCAGTTCGTCTGTTTCAGTGTACTCTCAGCTTCTCAGCTCTTCAAATTCAGGGGCATTTCTTCACCTCCCTGCTGGCTGTTTCTTAACTGAAGGAGAATGACATAATCCCCCCCTTCACTGTTCATGCTCACTCCCAGTCAGTTTGCTTTCCCCACCCTCTCTGTCCACATGTCACTGTGTCTCTCCCTATGCGTCTTATTTTGTAAGAGCTGTTTACATACCACAGGCTAAAACAGTCTTCATAACTCAGAGCACTGATCTTGTCTCCTCTCACACACGGGGTTTTTGTTACAGTTGAATCCAGTCTTCTATGAACTTACCAGAGCAGCACAGATTTTTAGGCACCGGGGCACAATTCTTCTGTTTTCGATTGAAAAGCACAGCAGTGTTAATGCTGTTGGCTGTGCAGAGTGAAATGTTAACGGACCCTTATTCTGAGTGAGAGAGGCAGGAATGCAGGCAGGAGAATTTAGGCAACGAGGCACTATTCTGCTGTTTTCTGATTGTAGAAGCAGCTACTGTGGAGGTGTTGGCTGTGCAGAGTTAAAATGGGGCCGGTCCCTTACTCTGTGTGAGAGAGGCAGGAATGCTAGTTCCCGTGAATAAGACCGGGAGCCAGGCAGAATTTAAATTAGTAGAGCCGTCAGCCAATGAAATGAAAGGAGGAGGAATCCGACCGACACTGGGGAACAGCGTTTACAGAAACAGAAGGTAAGGCAGACTGTGAAAACAAGACAGCTTTGGAAATGACATCCAATTGCAAAGTTGTTTGTTTTCACTGTCCCCTTATTCTGAAGACCATTTAAAAAAAAAATAAGAAATGAAATGATCACAACCCCTTTACAGCCTATAGTTCATCCTAATTAAACGTACTACTTAGTGGTTAATTCTAATGAAACTATGTTGCAGATTTTTCCCTGACATCTGTGTCTTGAAAAAAAGAAATGAGGTCACTTATTGATTTGCCTCTTACGCAGATTCTGATTAGCAAACTATGTTAGGTAGACAAGACACACATTATCCCCATTCAGTTGGGTTACTTCCCTTCCATTCCAACAGCAAAATCTATCTCATGTAAAGTAAAAATATGCATCAGAAATTTGAAGCTACCACCTCAGATTTTTGATGGAGATCTACAATGAATTTTTCCAATGGGAAAATAGTATGTGAACATAGCCTAAGAGAAAATAACTCCATATTATAGCATGTGTTGAAACATGTCACTGTTTTCTTCTCCAACATTTTTGAATCCTTTAAAAATGATAAATAACTGTAGTACAAGTTTCTATGATACTTATCTTTAATATGGCGGCACACATGATTGTTCTCAGACACATGATCACACCAAAATATGGATTGCAGAACTTCAAAATCCTAAATGTGTTCCTGAAAGTTAAGAGGAAACTCCAACAAACAAATGCAGTGACTGATTTACGTGTAGGGAGCCTATAGACACAGATTTCTGGTACTTAGACTCTGCTTATCAGTAGGTTACACCATGGCTCTTGTGGTTTTAAAATGCTTGTCTGTTTTCACAAAATAAAACTAAGCATTGGTGAAACTTACTTTCATCCAGCCACTATCTTGGACAGTCTTGGGGGTCACTTTATCTCACTTTTGGGATCGCCGTCCTTTGGTAGAACGGTTTGTCACCAATATTACTTGGATCACAGTATTTTGAAACTGGCCTCAGCTAGCTTTATGTGTCAAGCAGGTTACAGAAAACAAAAATTATAAATCAAGAACCTTGGCCGTCTAGCCACTAAATACACATTAAGCAGAGCACCCTCTCTAATGTGACCTGGATCTACCATCCAGCATCACAAATAGCAGTTATTACCAGTTTCTTCTACCAGATCCCACTGTTTTAAGGCTCCTCTCATCAACTCTGCTGTCACTCCCAGCTCCAGGTAGCTGACCACACACCCTGACTTCCTGTGGGACCAGGCTTTTACAGACCTGGTTAAACCTGGAATGTGGGAACGGCCTCCCACCCATCACTATAGCCATTCTGGGAAGGCAGCCCATACGTAGCTATATCACAGACATACTGACAGCTGCTACATGTGTCAGTCATCTAGCATTACCAACCTCAAACTGCTGGCTTCCCTCACCAAGACCAGGCCTCTCAATGGCACATATGTTGCAGACCTCCTGCTGCAACCAATCCAGTGACAGAAACCTGCGAGCTAAAGTCGCTCTGTCACAGTTGTTTTAGCTTGTTTTACACAGAAAGGCCTGCCCTAAGAATCATTTTGATAGTGGATCCGGGGAAGCCTAGTCTGATGCTGAGAATTAAAGTAGTTCTGTATTTACAGCTACTCAATCAGCTCAAGGGAAGAGACCTAAAACTTCATTGCCACCTATTGGAGGTAATATTTTTTAAAGTCATATCTGACCAATTAAAGAGCCTTGAAGACATACTTAAAGGCAAGCTATCTTCAGACATTTCTTTTAGGGGATGGGAAAGATTTCTAGCTGGCTGCATAAGAGGCTTTAGGTATTGCTCAAAATGGATAATGTTTCTCATCAGGGAGATGCACCATAAAGTTATGTGGAAACTTACAAGCCATGAATAATCCATTAAAATTTAAATAGCCCAAGCAAAGAGATCTAAGATTCCTGTGCCAGCCAGCTTTAGGCTCACACTTCCTGTTCTTTATGTGGGCTGATCTATAGCAGGCATATTCATATCAGCTCTGCTATGCCTAGCTGAACCTGTTAGAGTGACATTGGTAATGGAAGGGTTTAAGCAGCAGGACAGAAGACTACAAAGCTCTAAAGGGTTAAAGTTTGTCAGTAGAAAACATAAGCAAGCTCCAGTGCTGCTGATATGACACATCAAGGAATGAAGTCACCATTCTGACCACTGCTGCTAGAGCAGAGAAAGATGGTTGGTGTACACAAGCAGAAGATGAAAATTGCTTTAGCTCTGAAAGAACGCAAAATCAGAGCATCAATGTATTCTGTAATAGTCTGTTTACCTTTGCCTACATGTTTAAGACTAACCAATGTGGTGAGAATGTGGTAAGAATACCCCTTCAAAGACACATCCAACCCATTAAAGACCCTTAAATCATGACTAGGAATTTAAAGGAGTTGTCTCACCATGCAGTTTCAGAGCTGATTCAGATTCATGCACATTGTCTCTTCCTGGTCAGACTGTGGCTGTTTCTTTGGCAGTGATTATCACATCAGATCAGATTTCATGGCTCTTCTAAAAGCACTGACATGAGAGCAGCATATCTTATCTATAAGTGCACAGAGCTACAGAGCTCAAAGTAAGCAAACAAAAGGAGACTGTTCTGATAGTTGTTTCATCCTATGGGTCACACTCATAGGATGTCTTCAGGCACTTTAGTACATAAGGTGTTAGCTTTCCCTTACACAGGTGTCTATCCGTTCCTGACCAACTAAACCAACAAGTTTTTCCCAAGTCATTATAGTACACATTACAAGTAGTAAACCCCTAAGGCCACAACAGCATATAAACTATTGCTACATAACAATTCTTGTCTAGATAACCACTGTTCTCAAAGCACTGGGCCAAGGTCCCAACCTTGTCTTTCAAACCTTGCTATCACATAAGACATAGTAAAGAGAAAAGGGGAGAGCAGGATGGTAACCTAAAGAAATCTATGTACAATCAAAATGGATAAAATCTATCTTATCTCCTCAACAAAGCCAAAAAATAAAGCAATATATTTTATAAAAACTCTTTAATTACTTGTCCTTACATGCTTAAAGCTAATCTTTGTAGTGAGACAACCCCTTTAAAGCCCCAAGTCAGTTACAGCTCTTTTGGGGTGTTTGTTTTCAGTACAGGGCATGGTTCTGGCTGGCTGGACTTAGCTTAAAAGGGGTAATGCTACTTATTAGGGAGAAGCAGGGCCATTCCTAGGCTAAATTGCACTCAGGGCGAGGTAAAGAAATTTCGCTCCCCACCCTCCCGTAACATAATGTGCCACGATGCGACACATTGCATCACCATCAAACAAAGTCAAAATATACAGAAAGCTTTACCACAATGTGCTACGTATAAAACTACTAAATAATAGTCATACAGTTACCAAATAATACCGCTACACAAAACCAGAAACCCAGGCAAATAGTGCCAATGTCCTACTAAGACCACATATCACCAGCACATAGTGACCGAATACCGCCACCATATAGAGACTGAATAATACAAACTGACCATTTCTAAATACAAACCATTATACTACAACCAATTTTACCTGCATACATGACAGATACCAGTTCTACACAGGCTCTGCAGACATACAATCGATTACAGTAAAGTTACATCCAGGGACTTACAGGAAATGTCTCTGAAGAGTTGATCTCTTTCTCTTTTTCTTCCCCATCTTTCCCAGACCACCATGAGGTCTTCTCCCGGCCACAACTCTTCACTGTAAAATTTACAAAACAAACATCTTATACTCCTCATTTTATCATCACTTCTCTACCAATTCCTACCTCTGTACAAACTCCCCATCTATAGCACTTCATATGGTAGCCATGTAGTAGCCCCTGTAGCCAGACAATAGCCCCTGTAATCAGACAGTAGCCCCCTATAGCCAGACAGTAGCCCCCTATAGCCAGGTAGTGCCCCTTATAGCCAGATAGTGCCCCTTATAGCCAAGTAATACCCCTATAGCCAGGTAGTGCACCCCTTTAGCCAGGTAGTGCCCCCTATAGCCAGGTAGTGCCCCTTATTGCCAGGTAATACCCCTATAGTCAGGTAGTGCCCCCATATAGCAAGGTAGTGCCTCCTATAGCCAGGTAATACCCCTATAGTCAGGTAGTGCCCCCTATAACCAGGTAGTGCCTCCTATAGCCAGGTAGTGCCCCTTATAGCCAGGTAATACCCATATAGTCAGGTAGTGCCCCCTATAGCCAGGTAGTGCCCCCTGTTGCCAGGTAGATGTCCCTTATAGCAAGGTAATACCCCTATAGCCAGGTAGTGCCCCTTATAGCCAGGTAGTGCCCCCTAATAGCCAGGTGGATGCCCCTTTTACCAGGTGATGGCCCCTATAGTCAGGTAGTGCCCCTTATAGTCAGATAGTGCCCCCTAATAGCCAGGTAGTGCCCCCTAATAGTCAGGTAGTGCCCCCTAATAGCCAGATAGTGCTCTCTAATAGGTAGTGCCCCATAATAGCCAGGTAGTGCGCCCTAATAGCCAGGTAGTGCCCCTTAATAGCCAGGTAGTGACCCCTAATAGCCAGGTAGTGCCCCCTACTAGGCAGGTAGTGACCCCTAATAGCCAACTGCCCCCTGCAGTTAATGATAATAAAATAATTAAAAAGTAGTCACTTCACCACGATCCCACGGTCCCTGCATTCAGGCCCGAGAGCTGCTGAGCAGTGTAAGCGGCGTGACGTGATCACACCACTTACGCTATCACGCAGCTCCCAGGGATCTCCTCGGTGGCCGAGCTGCCGGCCGAAGAGATCCCAGCGCCGCAGGGGGCGCAGGGAAAGCTGTGCGCCCTCCAAGACGTTGATACATATAGGAGAGGAGGCAGGACGGTAATGATCCATCCTGCCTCCTCCCTGTACCAGCAGCTGCACAGTGAGTGTGCAGCTGCTGAGTAACTCTGCGCAGCCATTGTTACATGGCTGTGCAGAGTCCGAGGCCGATCCCCAGGCGGGCAAAGCGGGCGGAGCTCCCCTCGGGTGAGCGGACCCTCGGCCCCTAGGAACGGCCCTGGGGAGAAGTACAATAGAGATGTGTGGAGGCAAGCCGTGAATGTGCCACTAAAAGTTAAAGAGGTTGTCTGGGACTTACAAAAGCTCGTTGGTCCCCTGGGGTATGATTAGAAATAGAAAAAAAAGTATACTCTCCTCTGTGACACTCCCATTCGATCCCGAAGAAATCCCTTACATCCTGGCTGCATAGTGAATGTCAATCGTTCACGTGCTATGTGAAGCCAATCACAGGCCAAAGCAGTGACTCTAGCACCATCTATTGAAAGTAATGTTCCTCAAAGTCACATCTAACTCAATGAAGAGCCTTAACACATGATTTAGAATTTAAAGCCAAGCCAGTTACCCATCTGCAGGCAGCTGGTTTGGGGTATTTACCGCTTTTCAGTGTAGAAAGGAGTTCTTGTTGACTGTATAAGAGGCTTTAGAGTGAACTCAAATGGACTTATGTTCCTTATTAGAGAGAGTTACCATTCCTAGGCATGTTTCATGGCTCTTTAATGGGTCAGCAGATGGTGATGGAGTCTTACCTTTCTTCCTTTAAGCGAATTTTATTATTTCAATTTTAATTTAGCAGTCAGGGCGTCTAGGTATCCACACACGTTTATGGTGCCTCTTTCTTACGAGGAACATTATCCCTTTTCAGTTGATCTTAGAGCTACAACCATCTACATAAAGCTACACCTCCCTCCTCCTATCTGGATTCTCAGAATTGCTCTTAGCAGCATGTTAGTTACATTATATATTAATGTGTGCTTACACTATATAACATGATTTATCATTGTACAGAACCCTTTTAGGTTACATAATGTCCATATCCATAATAAAAAATGCACTGAAAGATTACAGTTTGATTTTGAAGGAACCGCAGATTGCAAATCTGTAAATAATAAACTTGTGTTATATTTGAATATCGGGCCTTATCTAAAATGAAGCTCTGATGTAAATCAACTTTGAGATATGCAATGGGATGTTTAGGACACTCCCTTTCATTCCAGGAATTTATCAATGCTATGCCTCCTAGCTCTTTATTGCATATAGATAGTTCAGTTATTTCTGCAAGCCAACATCATGAAACAAGGAACAAGTGTAAAATCTAAAGTACATAAAATGTAATAAAAGTAACACTGTTAATGATTTAAAACTTTAGTGGAAATGTTGCTGAATCATCTAGAACATATGCATGGTGAGTCACTTTCATTTATCTTGTAGTTTAATTACAGATTCCACATTTATTATTTATAGTTAATTATGATTCACATAATATAATAAGATCCACAAAAACAAGGGCTATCTGGGCTGAAATACAAAAAATAGAAACATAAACATAACCCCAAATGTAGCATTACTGAATAAAGATAAATTTATACAGGACATATCCCCATTGTCAGCATTTGAATCACACCCTAAAATGAAAGCTGACCACACACTAGACCTTGTTAACAAATACAGACCACAAGAACTCAGACCAGACCCTCCCTTGTCTACAGGCCTCAGAAAAGACCCTTAAAGAGGTTGTCTCACTACATTTATTCATCTCACCTCAGTCCTGTTTTCTTGGTTTCATTTTGAATTCAGGAGCGTGTTTATTGGCTTTTACTAGGCTACAGTAGAAGTCAGGTCTGTAGCTATAGCAACCAGTGCTGGCAGCCTATCAGGAGAGATCAAACAGATCTGTAGCTATAGCGACCTGAGGAGCTGATGCAGCCCATACAAGAGGGATATTTAGGAATAGGTAGGACACTGTTAATGGACATATATTGCAAAGTGACTTGTTTTTAGAAGATCATTAACATAAAAAGTAATCCTTGTAGCGAGAAAACCCCTTTAACTACCCCTAGGAATACCATACCAGACATCTGGCTGCTCCTCTCTCTCCATTCATCTATTTCCCTCTGCTCCTAGGAAGAACTGCAGACTACTTGATGCTGATCAAATATTTATGGGAAAGATGAATATGAAAAAGATATAAAATAGGGAGATGCTAAGATATGAGAGAAACAGATATGAGAGATCTTCCTGATGCCTCATTTACCTCATATCCTCATCATTCTTCTTATCTACACACAGCACATCAGCCTCGAGGAACAAAATAAGACACATTCAATACTGGCTTCTGCCATTGGTGGATGCATGTCCTTGACAACTCTGCTACTGAGGGGCCTGAAGATGTGATGTGACCGGATCAATAGATAGAAAAAGACAGAAATAAAAACAGGGTCCCTGCTGGAAAGCTTCAAAGCAATAATTTGTGCTGCTGCACTCAGGGTCGCTGTGCTGTCACAGCTTCATATATGTATACTGTGCAATGTTATGTTTTCTTATATTATGTAATGCTGCCACCTCTGGCTAAAGGTTTCATTGTTTTTACTTCTGTGTTCCTGCTCCTTTAACCAATTTTCCCTTGGTACATTGTTTCTTCGTCTCCTCCCCTTTCTCTTACATCACGTCCTGCTTCTTCTCTGTCCTCCATCGTGGTTGTGAGCAGACTTACTTATTCTTCACTGTGATTAAGCATTGTGTTTTGACCACATGGCATATAGTTCTTCAAGGTAAATCCATTAAAACTGTACCTTAAGCAACTCCATTGCATTCTCTCTACATGAAACTGGCAGCACGCTGGAACTTAATGTCAGCGAGTTCACTGTCTACCATTAGCTTATACAAGAAACTGCACTCACAAACTCTCAGGGTCTTCTCAAACCTATATCTGTGGCAGAATAGTCAAAACACACTGAATCTCAGTCCCAAGACCCACACGTCTGCAAGCAGGCTAGACGTCCCCATTTTAGCACCCCCATGGTGTCCAAACCCAAAGTGCACAAGCTCAACTCTATCTTAAAAGTCCCCACATAACAGGGATTAACATGTCCACAAAGGGCTCGAAAGGTCCTCTGTCGCTGCACTAGCAAAATGCATCGGGCACCAAAGACTCAAAACTGCAGGAAAAAAAATTCCATGTTCCGGGAAAAACAAATGCACGTCTACAGGTCAGAAAACCCATCAAAAGATTAGAGAGAATTTGAAATAACAAAAGAAGAGTTCCGCGAAAAATCTTGATGATTTATGGCAAAAACTGAACACTACAAGCAGCCATCTCACGCATGACAGTGACGCGCAACTTTAACCACAACAGTGAATGCTTACTGCCACCATGAACGCTACCAGAGGCTGTCTGCTAATATTCACTTTCCCTTGAAAACCCACTTTTTGATGATGCCGCAGCAGAACAGCTGAGAGAGAAACCTTACCCAAACAAAAGATCCGAGTGAAAGGCCCCAAAGAAAAGGGCAAAACCCCATTGCACCCCTGCAAGAAAAAGGTCTCACAGTCCCCTCACCCCAAATGTACCTCCCCATCGCAAGCTTCCCCCTCCAAAGGTCAACATTGCATACAACTGATAAAAAACCCTGCGACACAGAAAAGCTACATCAGAATTTCCCTTTTTCCCAAAGAAGGAACAAAATGGCTCAAAGACGGCAAGGCAGAGGCGGAAATGGCTCAAAGCAGCAAAATGCCCAAAACAAGCAGAGAGAGCCCCCCAACTAAAGATTCCCAAATGGAAAAGGAGGAACAGCCCCCTTAAAGCAAGCTAAAAGTTTTTCGAACAAACTTAGGGCCAGAAAACTAACCTAGACTGCTCTATCCCTGCAGAATGGAAGACCCACTGACCCACTGCCCCAAAATACGTGCTAAAGCAATCACCCCTGCACCACCCCTATGTCGTATGCACCAAACCACTTCAAACCTAACCACACTCTGTACCCGAGAACATCAGAGATGCCACCTACCCAGAACAAGGTAATTTCCCGCATCAACAAGCAGACCTCCGGAGGCAAAACCGCAGCTTAAGAAAAAGAAAGGGGGAAAACTAAGTGACCTAAACACAGCACAGAGGGCACACACGCCCCCCCGCTATTAAAGAAAAAATACCCGGTGTCTTTTGGGGGATTTTTGTAATCGTTAAGTTTCCCCCAAAGTATGGTACTGTTTTGGTTTTTTGCTTTTTTTGCATCTATGTGAATAATGCAATTTAAGGTGCAGCTTTCTTCCACCTAAATTTGGAAGATGTATGGACACACCCATTAACGCACCTGGGTATTTTCTTTAATAACATGGGGGCGTGTGCGCCCCCCTGTCGGTTTAGGCTCACTTCACTTTACTAGAGTGATATGGCCATGTTTCTGTTTCCCGTCTTTTTCTTGGTATTTTTTTTCCCCCCCTTTTTTCTGTATTAAACCCCCAGCTTTAAACCCTTTTGCACATCATTTCATCCCCCGATTTATCTCACCCCCCAATGCCAAAATCTTTCCCCCCAGGGATATCACAAGGGAATCGGCGACACGAGGGGGGAATCAACAGCGGACTTTGCTAGATTAGATACACAGGGAGATGATAAAAAATTTGCCCTTAAAGTTCGATGACCATGCTGAAAAATTATAAGCCCCGGAAATCCACCTTTTAACAGTAATCAATGACCTGAACCCACCCCGCTAAGGAAGACTTGACTTACTTGTTACTGGGTTAGGGCCCAATTTTGTGGAACGAGGGAAAAACATTTAGACATTCATGCGGGCATTCCCCAAAAGGGCTTTTCTGCTGCATGGGAAAAACTTGAAAAGACTTATGGCGTTCAGAAGCTTAAAATGCCTTATTTAAGAACTTCATCCTTCCCCAAAAAATCACCCACAAAGGGAAACCGAAGCTTCAAGACCTGATGACCTACAAAGGAGCTAAGCGGCTAAAATTATCCTTCTTTCGGACTGAATACCTTAACAGCCACGGTGTTTAATCAGTAGTTCCAAATTACAATGGCATGCAAGAAAAAGGCAACAATCCCCAAAAAACAAAAAGAAACACAATGTGCCCTTTTCCACCCTTCTCCTTTTTTTCCAGATTCATCATGACCAAGCTCGGAAAGAAAAACATCTCAGTTTTTGATTTTAAAACAAATCTTCTCTACCAGCTCAGGGTATATCAGCTCAAGGTATGAAAACCAAAAAAAGAAAAACGAGAGACTTGAGGGGAACAGTATTGTTGGGAAGAAGACGTCCCTTTCCCGCATCCTACCCACTAACGGGACGCTCCTGTCCTAAAACAAAGACCCTAACGTACGTGTCCTACCACAAAAACCTCACCACTGAAGGGAAAGTTGTGGGCTTTAGGGCAAAGATTTTTTCAAGATTGCAGAGACATGCTAAGAACTAGGGGTGTGTTTTCAAGTTTGTACTTCCCCCACAAACCATTTTGCGAAAGACAAGTAAGGCATCATCAAGTTACTAATGAGTATGACAAACAGTTGCAGCTATCATCCACCCTTCTCCGACAACCCTCAAACCCAAGCAACATCTAAACCATCACAACGCATGGCAGGGAGCCATCACTCAAGTTTCAGCTACTACCACTGTTCTCCTTCCCCTTATGGGAAATTCAAAAAGAAGATTGTTGTCCCAAAGGTGTTCTAGTGAGGCTATCCAGAAAGGGGCATAAAAGGGGGCCACCAGGAGTATGCCATAATAGATGAACAAAGCAACGTCCTAGAAACCCAAATTTTTTTTTGAACTTCAGTAAAAAAGGAGAACAATACCATAAAACCCTTAACACTTCTCCGGTCGCATAGAGACCCTTGGCAAAGAGCCACGGGATATCTAAACTCTCCAATTAACATGAAAATCCAAATATCCCATCAACGTTAATTGAATGTGACCAATACCGATAAATAAAGAAGAAATCCCGCCCCTGAGCTGCTTACACACCCCATTGAACACCGGGCAAAGGAATTCCCCTAGGGACATAAACCTGACATCTTTCCTTGCTCAGGAGAGACATTCTGAGATTTCCCTAAGGATCAACAATGCAATGGTCCCCAAAGATGCCCCATACCACAAAACTTTTATAGGCTGGTAATCATTGGGAATGTGTATTTGGATAGGAATCTTAAACCTCTCAGTAACTCCTTTAAAACCCCTTTTGCTCCACAAGGCGCCCAACCCACTTCAGCCCTGCCCTCATCATTTCGATAAAGACATCTTCTAATTTTAGAAGGCACCAACATCATTCCTACCCTTATGATTACTTAGGAGGAACTGTTTTTACACAACACAAACGACAACAGAGTAGCCTTGCCATAGAAATAAAGATTTTTTTTCAAAAAAATGGGGCAGAGAATGCTTCAAGGGTCAGTCTAACCATTTGGGGGTTCCCCTTACCTTTTTGAGCGAAAGAGCCGCTTCCCCAACAACCGGAGCAACATTATCCAATTCACTCCTTTTCAATGACTTTAAAAACAACCGAGATGAAAACACTATTGGCCTTTATGGAAAAAAAATTTCTCAAAAGACCACATAAGCCAGCTCCACCTTTTCAAGAGCAAAGAATCTGGGGGACTTCCCTTTCCTTGGAGTGTATTTAAGCCGAGTACCAGGCAGGGTTTTCCGAATACAGCGAAGCACGGGACAAAGAAAACGACTCCAACACCAAATCAACAACGTTTGTTTTACTAATTTTCGGAACAAGATGGGGAACAATCCAAAAAACAAATTTTTAAATATTATCCTGGCCCCTTGGGTGCACAGCGCGCCGCCAAATGTACTCCTGGATGCCCGGTAACCAAAACCCAACCGGGGGTTTTTTGGAAAAAGGGCCCAAACCCCTTACCTTCTTAATACCGTAACACCAAAGGAACAATTGTGTATGGTGGCAGTTGAGGGGCTCGGGGCAGCACAGCAAACTTTCACAGCTTAAAAGATTTACCCACTTCCCTCCCAAACACACGTGACACAAACTTTCCCTCACAGATGAACCGGTTCAAATAGCTAATGGTGTGATAGTAAACTCTCCAAGTCCTGAACAGGAGGATGTATTTGGGAAACCCTCCTTTGGCCTGTAACTGAGCCTAACTAACTTAACTAATATCAGGCCTTCTCACAGTCCTGAACTCGTTGGCGTGCACGCATCCGCTGAGGTCCCTTAAAGATGGCCGGCAATTCCTGTTCTCAGGTGCAGATGGATGGAATGGATGGTCCGGCTGCAGACAGTCCTCTCTATCTTGGCAGCTTGTTCTTCTTGTCCAGGAGTTCTCTCTCTCCCTCTGCGATGGCGTCTGTATAGACAGTCAGGCTCTCCTCTGTCTCCTTTAGCTCAACTATCTCCGTCTGTTCTCCTCAGAATCTCAGCAGCTTCTCAAAATGGCTGCTACATGTGCCAGTCTTATACCATGTCCCTCATTTGCATATACTGGAAACTGGACATAGCGGCATCTTGTGGCCAAACAGTAGAATACTAAGAAACATTTTACAACTGTCATGCATGGGATTTTACTTAGAAAACACAAGGAGGCTGTCCCACTATTCCACAGTATCACCCACGAAAACCCAACCAGATCAGGGTGGTGTTTGACTCCAGTGCAAAGCATCATGGCGTACCCCTGAACGACATTCTCCTCACAGGCCCAAACCTGACCAACAGCTTGGTAGGAGTGCTCATGAGATTCAGAAAGAAGACAGTCGCCATTACCGCTGACATTGAGCCAATGTTCCATTGTTTCCTCGTACGATGAAGACCACCAAAATTTCCTGAGGTTTCTGTGGCACAGGGGCAATGACACTGACGAGGAAATGATCGAGTACCGCATGAAGGTGCACGTGTTCAGTAACAGTCCTTCACCTGCTGTCGCTACTTATGGCCTACAAAGGACTGCTGCTGATGGTGAGTCAGCGTTTGGGAAGGATGCTCGTCACTTTGTTGAAAGAGACTTCTACGTGGACGACGCACTCAAATCCTTGCCCACAGCAGAAGAAGCCATAGACCTGCTCAAAAGGACACAAGGTATGCTGTCTAAAGCTTGTCTGCGGTTACACAAAATTGCCTCCAACAGTACTGCTGTCATGAAAGCCTTTCAGCCCAGTGATTGTGCCACAGAATTCAGAGACTTGAACCTTGGCATAGACAACCCTCCAGTGCAGAGAAGTCTGGGTTTGAGATGGGACTTGTTAAATGATTCTCTTGGCTTCCAGGTTAATTGTACAGACAAACCATTCACTAAACGTGGAGTCCTCTCAGTGGTAAACAGCCTATATGAGGCAACCAATTTCTGTTTAAAAATTTTAAACTTTACTTCTTACAAAATATAAAATACATAATAGCCTGTTAGGCTTACCGCACAATTTTCATCCTATGAAGGGTACCTTTCATAGGATGAAAATTGTGCGGTAAGCCTAACAGGCTATTATGTATTTT
The DNA here is from genome assembly GCA_025379985.1 of Phyllomedusa bahiana. Taxonomy (NCBI): domain Eukaryota; kingdom Metazoa; phylum Chordata; class Amphibia; order Anura; family Hylidae; genus Phyllomedusa; species Phyllomedusa bahiana. The sequence continues at coordinate 26,468 of JAODAL010023631.1, forward strand.
ATATTTTGTAAGAAGTAAAGTTTAAAATTTTTAAACAGAAATTGGTTGCCTCAAGTATTTGTGACAAGTATCTATGTGGCAGGAATTGGGATTCCTGAATTGGCAACTTTGAACAAACGCAGACAATAAGGGATTACAAGCACTTTTATATGAAAGAAACAGCCTATATGACCCACTGGGATGTGTAGCGCCTTTGACTGTACAGGGCAAATTCCTACTAAGACAGCTCTCAGAGACTATTGAGGACCGGGATGCTCCACTGCCCCTTGACAAGCAGTGGAAGTGGGAGTCCTGGAAAAAATCCCTGCATGCCTTCGACAGGATTCACATTCCACGTTGCTACATTCCAGCATCTCTCACCACAAGCCAGAGAAGGGAAGTCCACATATTCTCAGATGCATCAACTGAGGCCATCTCTGCCTACCTGAAGGTAATTGACAATCGCAGTAAAGCGCATGTGGGATTCCTTTTTGGAAAGGCTAAACTAGCTCCTAAACCAGAGCACACCATCCCAAGAGTTGAACTTTGTGGCACTGTACTTGCTGTAGAGATCGCAGACTTTATTCAGCGTGAGCTTGATATTCATGTGGATGACTTTCGGTTCTACACTGACAGCAAGGTCGTCCTGGGTTACATAAACAATCAAACTAAACGCTTCTATGTCTACGTCAGTAACCGCATTGAAAGGATTAGGAAATCCTCTAACCCTAAGCAGTGGCACTATGTTCCATCTCACCTCAACCCTGCAGACTGTGCCACCAGACCATCGTCTGTTAGCGCCCTTGCCAAAATCTCTTGGCTGACAGGTCCAGAGTTCTTGCTGAACAAGAGTAAAGAAACATCTGTTGAAGACAACTTCAGTCTCCAAGACCCTGACAAGGATCCTGAGATTTGTCCTGAAGTGAATACCCTCATCATCAAGTCTGAAAGGTGGTCCGGCTTGAATTGTCACCGCTTTGAACGCTTCTCCAGATGGCTAAAGCTCGTACGCACCATCGCAAAGTTAGTTCACATCGCACAGTGCTTTCACACCAAGGATGATATTATGGATTGTCGTGGTTGGCACGTGTGTCACAAGCCTCTCTCTGCAGAAGACATTACACTAAGTGAGATGTTAGTGATACGTAATGTGTAGCAGAGTGCCTTTCATACTGAACTGAAATGTCTTCATAACAAACAAGACATTCCAAAAACCAGCCCTGTTGTCAACTTGAAACCAGTAGTCGACGACCATGGTATGCTGAGGGTTGGTGGTTGCCTGAACAGGGCCAAGTTTGAGATGTGTGAAAGGAATCCTCTCATTATTCCTGCCCACCACCATGTCGCTACCTTGCTCATATGGCATTATCATGAAAGGGTCAAGCACCAGGGCAGACATTTCACCGAGGGTGCTTTAAGAGCTGCAGGCCTGTGGGTAGTAGGAGCAAAAAGACGGATTGCTCACTTAATTCACAACTGTGTTACGTGTCGCAAGTCAAGGGGTAAATTGCAGCAACAGCAAATGTCTGACTTGCCAGCTGACAGGACAAGCACTGAGCCACCGTTTACCTATGTTGGCCTGGACGTTTTTGGGCCATGGACAGTCTCTGCACGCAGAACCAGGGTGGTCATGCTGAGAGCAAACGATGGGCGGTGTTGTTTACATGCATGTGTTTACGTGCTATATATATTGAAGTTATAGAATCCATGGACACTTCCAGTTTTATCAATGCCTTGAGACGTTTTCTCGCCATAAGAGGACCAGTAAAGCAATTGAGATCTGACTGTCGAACCAACTTCACGGATGCCTGCCGAGAACTGCAAATAGACTCTAAGCCAGTTCAGAACTACTTGGCCGATAACGGTTGTACATGGATCTTTAACCCTCCTCATGCCTCTCATATGGGTGGATCATGGGAAAGACGTATAGGCATAACCCGTAAGATATTGAACTCGATGCTCTTTGACTCAAACTCCTCTTGGCTCACCCATGAGTCCTTAACCACATTCCTAGCTGAGGTGTCCGCTATTGTCAACTCAAGACCTCTTGTTCCTGTATCTGCGGACCCAGAGTCTCCTGCTCTTCTCACTCCAGCAACTCTCCTCACTCAGAAGCTCGGATCTGTGCTCAGTCCACCTGAAGAGCCTTCCTCTGGTAACATCTATCTGAAACGGTGGAAACATGTTCAGCATCTCGCCAATTGCTTCTGCAGCAGATGGAAACGAGAGTATCTGGCTCTTCTCCAAGGAAGAAGAAAGTGGCAACAGGTTAAACCAAACCTAAAGGTAGGAGATCTTGTTCTGATGAAGGACCAGAAAGTAGAGAGAAATTCTTGGCCCATGAGTCCGTAAGGTGGGAGTGACCATCACACGACAAGGAGACTCCAAGACGTTCATCAGGCCTGTATCTGAGACTGTCCTCCTGTTACCCATTGAGGAATGAGTCACACTACAAGGAACTTTCAAGTACATTGACTCAATTGCTCATCACTGGACTTTTCCAGAACATCCTGCTAGGGATTATCTACCATTGAACTGCTCCTGATCATCTGTTTTTCCAGTTCTTGGTGTCTGTTTTATTACATTTGTCCTTTAGGTTCCAGAATCATCATTCTACGACAGAAAGAAATTTTAATTATGTTGGTTTATGTGTAGTGAAATCCAAGGATTTCAGACGGGGAGTATGCTGTCACAGCTTCATATATGTATACTATGCAATGTTATGTTTTCTTATATTATGTAATGCTGCCACCTCTGGCTAAAGGTTTCATTGTTTTTACTTCTGTGTTCCTGCTCCTTTAACCAATTTTCCCATGGTGCATTGTTTCTTCGTCTCCTCCCCTTTCTCTTACATCATGTCCTGCTTCTTCTCTGTCATGGCTGTGAGCAGACTTACTCATTCTTCACTGTGATTAAGCATTGTGTTTTGACCGCATGGCAAATAGTTCTTCAAGGTAAATCCATTAAAACTGTACCTTAAGCAACTCCATTGCATCCTCTCTACATGCAACTGGCAACACGCTGGAACCTAATGTCAGCGAGTTCACTGTCTACCATTAGCTTATGCAAGAGACTGCACTCACAACCTCTCAGGGTCTTCTCTAACGTATATCTGTGGCAGAATAGTCGCCATCTGAAATTTCAGGATTCCAAACAGCCAAAGTGTCTGCCTCCACCCACACCTATCCCAACCCCCCAAATAAAATAAATCTTTGTGGCATGAGCGAGAAAGAATAAAAAAACAATGGGCCAAAGTTTTGTTTTTGTTGGTGTACAGTTTAGTTAACATGACCTGTTATCTGTATTCTGTAGGTCAGTAGGTATACAAGGACCAAAAAATACCACCACATTTTCACCGCATGTCACCACTACATAGTGGTTAATACCAATTTATTGTTATTGACCAAACTAGTATACCAAGACCAATATCACCAATAACAACAACATACAAAGACTACATAATACACCACATATCACTACCATAAAGTGACTAATACCACCATACTGTTGCTCATCAAAAAAATATACCAAAAGCAATACTGCCAATAACAACACTATAGAAAAACCAAATAATACCACCACATATCACTACCACATATCACCACTATAATGTAACTGAATATTACCACCATTGCTGAACATAAACCATTACACTAAGACCAATATTACCGCCATACAGTCACCATATAGTGGTAGATATCAGTGTATGCAGGTGGTCCTCAGCCATATAAATGATAGGAAATAAGTAAGCAGACTTTTCCTATTAACAAGTATCGTCCGCGCTAGCTAAATAAGCCACCATAAGGTAAAAAGACATGCCCACATTAGCACCTTATAAAGTAGACTCTCCATTAGATAGGTAGGTAGGGTCCCTGGTGGTTAGGTAGGTAGTTCACCTGGTATGTAAGTAGGGCCCCTGGTAGCCCCAATAGGTAGTTAGGTATATAGGACCCCCAGCAGGTAGGTAGGTATACACGTCCCTATTAGGTAGGTACATAGACCCCCTCAGTAGGTAGGTAAATAGGTCCCCCAGTAGTTAGGTAGGAAATAGTAGGTAGTTAGTACTTAGGCCAAAAACCTCGCTCTTCTGCTTAGTGTCTGGCGCAGCCAGCATGACCTCGTCACACCGTATATGCCTGGTTGCTCCTCCAGGCATATTCTAGGTCACGTGCATATGGACGAGTGCCAGGAGAAAATAGCTAGACATATAGGCCCCCAGTAAGTAGGTATATAGGTCCTCCGAATAGGTAGGTAGATATATAGAACTCCTGCCCCCCAGTACGTATCTGGTTATATTGGGCCCAGTAGGAAGGTAGCTATAAAGGCTCCTTCAGTTGATAGATACCTATATAGCCCCCTTCCCAATAGGTAGCTAGATATATAGAGTCTCCAATAGGTAGGTAAATAGGGCCACCTCAGTAGGATGGTAAGTATATAGGGCCCACAACAGGCACAGCATACTGAAGACATAGTGTGACAGAGTTTACCTGTCTCTTCAGACTTCTCCTCCATAGTACACAGGCATCATATTTGAGAAAGTGTTTGTATTTTATTCTTCTGTTACTTCATGAGGTTTCTCTGAAAGTGATAGGTACTATTTAAGGTTGCTGCCTTTCAGTGGCTGAGGTTACAGCTTCAAGTCCTGTTTGTGGTTGGCTTATAATGTAATTTTAAATTTGCCCAAACAAAGCAATGTCAATTATTGATTTTTTTATTTTCTTTTTCTTCCCAAGCAAACTACTGGCAAATAAACTGGACTTGAAAATGGTTTATTGTAGGATTAGAACTCGTAACCTTCTAGATGCTAACATAAACTCTGAGCAAGATGCAGCAGGATCACCACTGACATTGTGAGCTCTGTTTTGTGATAGAGGTTCAAAATATTTTGTGTGCTTAAACAGAATATAATTTTTCACTTCTCATGCAAACTACTAGCTAAGAAACTAGGCTTGAAAATGGTTCACTGTAGGATAAGAGCTCACAGCCTTCTAGATGCTAACATAAACTTTAAACAAGGTGCACTAGCATCACCACTTGCTTCAATGGTGAGTTCCGTTTAGTGAAAAGGAAAAGAAAGGACAAACTCAGGTTCGGCCTTCCCCACAGGAGAACAGGGAAAACTCCTGGTGGGCCACTGAACATGAAAGACCTGGAGTTTCTTTTAAACTATATATATATATATCTTTGGGGGAGGTAGAAAGAGGCAAAAAGCAAGAGGCAGAGTATGAGAGCCATGCACAGTAGCTGTAGGGTGGACCCCCAGAATGAAATTTGGTGGGCTCTAGGCACCTCAAACCCACCACTGGAGAAGCCAGTTATGCATTAGAGTTAGAGAAAGCTTTGTGGTTAAAGGGGTTGTCTCACTACATTGAGTCATCTTACCTCAGTCCTGTGTTCTTGGATTCATTTTGATTTCAGGGGCGTGTTTACTGGCTTCCACTAGACTGAAGTTGAAGCAGGTATGTAGCTATAGTAGCCAGGGCAGCCAATCAGGATAGATCAAACAGGTCTGTAGCTATAGTGACCTGAGGAGCTGATTCAGCCCATACAAGAGGGGATATCTCAGAATAGGTAGGACATTGTTAATGGACACATATTGCAAAGTGACTTGTTTTTGCAAGATCTTTAACATGCAAAGCAATCCTTGTAGTGAGACAACCCCTTTAAAGTTGCTATCTACCATGGGAAAGGTTTTAGGTTAAAATCCCAGCTGTGGTTTCACAGTAATGTGATTTTAAATTTACAGAGTAATGTCAACTGTTGTTGTGGTTTTTTTTCTTCTTCCCAAGCAAACTATGAGCTAAAAATCTAAACTTAAAAATGGCATACTGAGGGATCAAAATTGTAAGCCTTCTTGATACCAGCACAAACTCTGAAGAAGGTGCACTTCCATCATCACTTGCTGCAGTGGTGAGCTCTTTGTTGTGATAGAAATTCAAAGTTCAATGCAATTCAATGGGGGCTTGGGGCATAAAGAACAGGGTGAGGAAGGGTAGAGGTAAAGAGAGAAAAGATTGAGGTGTAGAAAACAAGGGAGACAATGGATGGAGAGTTAAAGTCAGGGGTTAGTATGGATAAATGGAGACAAAGAGTAATGGGGGAAAAGAGTGGGTGGTAGGGGTAAAGAAAAAAAGGGTTTGGCTTGAGGATCTGCTGGTGGATGGATGTTTAAGGGGAAGAAGAAAAAGGGGATAAAGGGGAAAAAAAGTAGTAAGTAGGGGTTATGGGAGAAAAAGGATGGGCGGGGTAAGAGATAAAGCACAGTGAGTAAAGTTGAAGAATGGGTCAGGTTAAGGGATGGGGGATACGATGAGAAAAGGAGAGTTAAAGGGTTGAGGATCTTGGTTAACAGGGGTGATTAAAAGAGAAAAAAAGGAGGAGTTGGAGATGGAGAGTTCAAAAGTGGGTCAGGGGAAAGGGGAAAGGTGATTCTGTGGAAAGAAGGGATAAAGTGAGAAGAAAGGGGGATTTGAAAAGAAAGAAGATAAGTTGAGGGAAGGAGAGTTGAAATGAGGGGTGGGTAAGGCTAAATGGCATAAAAGAGAAGTAAAGGATAAAACGGTCAGGTATTCCACTCTTTCCTGCTGTTCCACATCCACCCTCATTCCCTTAAACCCATCTCCCCCCACTTTTTAATTTTCCCCCTCTCCACCCCTGCTTTCTCTCTGGACCCTTCTCTACTCCATGTCTTTTTTCTCCATTCCACCAACCCTGCTTTATTTACTCCTCCTTCCCCTCAAATACCCTCCCCTGTAGACCTTCCTTAGCCTAATTTTTTAGCTGACCTATATCCATCTTCAGATCTTTTCATCTTTGTCCGTTGTAGCAACTCCACTTTCTCCCCATATCCACCCTTCTTGACCTTGTGCCTGCCCAAACTTTCTCCCCTTCAGCCATGTCCATCCTCACCTTATAAAACCCTGTTCCCTGCCCTCACCCTCATTTTAACCCTGACGTTCTCCCCTACAACTTTTTCCCTAGACCCTTTCACCCCCTTTAACCCTTATCTATGTTCCTCCTCTAACTGTTTGCCTTGAATCTACTCCTTCATCTCCCTTTATTTTCTTACACTATTAGCCATACTTTTTCTCAATATCCCATTGGTAACAGCACTAATGTCAACTTACTGAGCATAGGAGGAAACTGGACTCACATCCTCAGTGGTAGAAGGCAGCACCATTAACCATTAAGCCACAGCTGACTCAGATACTACCATGCTTTCTTATTGTGGGTTTAAGCTCTTTCTCTATTTTCAACATCACAAAACAGAACAAAAGCTTGTAGCAAATAGAGACGGTTCCTTGTACAGAGTGCATGCAGGTCTTCTGCTGGTCTCTGAACGACTTTGAGTTCTGATCCCGCGATGTGTGGTTTCATGTTTATACTTTCTTCTTTTTGTCTGTCATTCTCTACAACCACACACACTTGTTAAAAAGACAAAATTAAAGGAATGATTTTTCTGTGGTATTAGAAAGTATGAGCTTTTGCACAACAGCTTGCTTTTTTAACCTAGCATGCCATCACTACTAAAGCACAAGGCTCGCCATCCATCACAATGTTGTCAAAACTGGAAACACGTCAAAAAAACAATATGTAGCAGCCAAACTGTGAAACATCCATATAGCACAGTGTTTAAAGGGAACCTGTCGCATAGATTATGCCCCCTTTCTGAGGACAGCACAAGCTAGTGTCAGACCTGCTGTTCCCATAGCTGTGTCCCTTATTCTGTAAGATGCTGTAGTTTTAGAGCATTTAATGCTCAAATCTTATTCATGAGCAGGTGTTAGCCCCGCCCACCAAAGGCTAGCCCCGCCCACTGGCAGTTATTCACATGTTTCTACCTATTCAAAGTAATAGGTTAATCAGTTGTGAGGTGGGCGGGGCTAGCCTCAGATGGGCGGAGTATGAAAAAAAACTGACTCTTTTCATGACTCTTTTCTTGCTGAAAACTGCAGATTTGAGCACTAAATACCCTAAAACTACAGCATCTTACAGAATAAGGGTATGTTCACATGGCGTCTTTTCGTCTGTATAACATTCACCTATTGCCTATGTGTTTGGATCTGTCTGTCAGTCCCCAAACGGACCCAAACACACAGCTAACAAATAGCGATATGATTTGCATTGCTTTTAATATGAGATCACCAATAGGTGTCTCACTGCGTTTATCGGATCCGTCCCAAGAATTTACATGTCAATTCTTGGTCCAAAAGACGCAGCAGGAGCCCTATCTAAAATGACAAGGTACGTGTTGGATATATTTCACATGCGATTGCTGCAGCGTTTTTGGATCCAACACGGATCCAAAAACGCTATGTGAACATACCCTAAGGGTCCCTAGCTTGTGCTGTCATCAGCAAGGGGGGCATAAACTATGTGACAGGTTCTCTTTTAGTTTTCTGCCTATTATGGCAGAGGGTGTGGATTTGAATCCTTTTTGGACCAAAGTTCTACCTCTATTTTAAAAACTAGTAACTAGAACTGAAAATGGTTCACCGTAGGATTAGAATTCCAAACCTTCTAGACGCTAACATAAACTCTGAACAAAGTACACTGCAACAGTCACTTGCTACAGTGGTAAGCTATGTTTTGTGATGGTGAAAACTAAAAAAAAGAACAAATCCTGGCATGAATTGAGGAACAGGGGAAACCCCCGGTGAGTATGACACAACCGAAATTTCTTTTAAATTGCATATACATCCTTTGGAGAGGCAGAAAGAAAGAAGTATGAGAGGCATGTATTGTAGCTGTAGGGATCAACTCCACTTTTGGACACATAATCAACTCCACAGGTGTGCCCCAGAATGAAATTCCACTGGTGAGTCCTAGGCACCTCATCTGACACTGATTATAGCCATAGCCACTTTCCTTTGAGACATTTATTTAATTTTAGATGTTGATAATTTTTGTGATTTTTTTTTCATTGTATGTATGTATACAACAGTGATCCTGCTTGGTCTGAAAAGTTTGTAGATTTAGATACCAAGAGAGGTGAGTCTGTTGAAATGAGGGTACCATCTTAACTCATGCAAAAGGTCCCACTCCTAGCACCGCAGACACCAGAGAACCATGGTCACCCAGCTATTTCTCATTTATTGAACTGTTCAGATGAATGTAAAATAATAACAAGCTTGTATCTGCCTTAACAGGAGCTACTCTTACTGAGCAGTAAGAGTAGTGACCAGTACTCTTCTACTTCAACATGCACCTCACTTATACATGTAAGAGCAGTACAGGACATGTAGTACCGCACTGTACTGTATAGAGGCGCTACTAGACCACCAATCACTGCATGCACCTCACTAATACATGTAAGAGCAGTACAGGACATGTAGTACCGCATTGTACGGTAGAGAGGCGCTACTAGATCGCCACTCACTGCATGCACCTCACTAATACATGTAAAGAGCAGTACAGGACATATAGTACCATACTGTATTGTAGTTAGGTGCTACTAGACCACCAATCAGTGGCGGAACTACCACCATAGCAGCCATAGTAACTGCTACGGGGCTCACACTCACTGTATCTGTCATGTAAATGGTGTATGCAGGATGTGTCTAGCATGTGAGTGGTGTATGCAGGATATGTCTATCTGGTGATTAGTGTATGTAGGATGTGTCTAACATGTGAGTGGTGTATGCAGGATGTGTCTAGCTTGTACGTGATGTATGCGGGATGTGTCTTGCGTGTGATTGGTGTATGTAAGATGTGTCTGGGGTGTGAGTGGTGTATGTGAGATTTGTCTGGCGTGTTAGTGTTATATCCAGGATGTGTCTGCCGTGTAAGTGGTGTATGCGGGATGTGTCTAGCGTGTGAGTGGTATTTGGGGGATGTGTCTAGTGTGTGAGTGGTGTATGCGGGATGTATCTAGCTGGTGATTAGTGTATGCGGGATGTGTCTAACATGTGAGTGGCATATACAGGATGTGTCTAGCGTATGAGTGGTGTATGCGGGATGTGTCTGCCGTGTGACTGGTATATGCGGGATTTGTCTAGTGTGTGATTGACTTATGTGAATGTGTCTGGCGTGTGACTTGTATATGCGGGATGTGTCTAGCGTGTGATTGACTTATGATGAATGTGTCTGGCATGTGAGTGATGTTCGTGGAATGTGTCTGGTGTGTAAATGGTTTATGCAGGATGTGTCTAGCGTATGAGTGGTGTCTGTGGGATGTTCTTAGCGTGTGAGTGATGTATATGGGATTTGTCTAGCGTGTGAATGGTGTATGTGGGATGTTTCTAGCGTGTGAGTGATGTATATGGGATTTGTCTAGCGTGTGAATGGTGTATGTGGGATGTTTCTAGCGTGTGATTGATGTATGTGTGATGTATCTGGTATGTGATTAGTGTATGCGGGATGTGTATAGCGTGTGAGTCATGTATGTGTGATGTATATAGCGTGTGAGTGGTGTATGTATGATGTTGCAAGCGTGTGAGTGATGTATGCGGGATGTGTCTTGCATGTGATTGGTGTATGCGGGATGTGTCTGCCGTGTGATTGACTTATGATGAATGTGTCTGGCGTGTGAGTGATGTATGCGGAATGTGTCTGGTGTGTGAGTGGTTTATGCAGGATGTGTCTAGCATGTGAGTGGTGTATGTGGGATGTTCCTAGCGGGTGAGTGATGTATATGGGATTTGTCTAGCATGTGAATGGTGTATGTGGGATGTTTCTAGCGTGTGATTGATGTATGTGTGATGTGTCTGGTGTGTGACTAGTGTATGCGGGATGTGTCTGGTGTGTGATTGGTGAATGTGGGATGTGTCTGGTGTGTGATTGGTGAATGTGGGATGTGTCTGGCATTTGAGTGGTGTATGCAGGATGTATATAGCGTGTGAGTCATGTATGTGTGATGTATATAGCGTGTGAGTGGTGTATGTATGATATTGCAAGCGTGTGAGTGATGTATGCGGGATGTGTCTTGCATGTGATTGGTGTATGTGGGATGTGTTTGGCGTGTGATTGACGTATGCTAGATGTGTCTGGCGTGTGAGTGATGTATGTGGAATGTGTCTAGCGAGTGAGTGGTGTATGTGGGATATTCCCAGCATGTGAGTGATGTATATGGGATGTGTCTAGCATGTGATTAGTGTATGCGTGATGTGTCTGGTGTGTGATTGGTGTATGCGGGATTTGTCTGGCATGTGATTGGTGTATGTAGGGTGTGTATGGATTGTCATTGGTGTACGCGGGATGTGTCTGGTGTGTGATTGGTGTAGGTTGGATGTGTCTGGTATGTGAGTGGTGTATGCAGGATTTGTTTAGAGTGTGAGGGGTGTATGCGGGATGTTGTTAGCGTGTGAGTGGTGTATGCAGGATGTGTCTGGCGTGTGATTGGTGTATGCGGAATGTGTCTGGCGTGATATTGGTTTATGCGGGATGTGTCTAGTGTGTTATTGGTGTATGCAGGATGTGTTTGGTGTGTGATTGGTTATGCAGGATGTGTCTGGGTTGTGAGTGGTGTATGCGGGATGTGCCTGCATTGTGAGTGGTGTATGCGGGATGTGTACGGCATGAATGGTATATGCGGGATGATAATAATAATCTTTATTTATATAGCGGCAACATATTCCGCAGCACTTTACAATTTGGTGGGTGTAGGTGCAGACAAAAAGACATACAATGCACAATGAAAAGCTACTTACAGATGAGACACAAGGTGAGAGGGCCCTGCTGGCAAGAGCTTACAATCTATTAGGGTGTATGGGTGAGATGAAGGGTAAGAAGTGGTAGATTTACAATGGTCCAGCCAGGTGACATAAATATGGGGTTGTTTTATGTAGAATTCGGACCTGCCGCCCAGTCAGTACATCTATTTATAGTTAATTGCCGAAAATGAGCGTGCTGGCGGGTGGGGGGAGGGGTTAACCATTAGGGATTTTGGTAGGCCAGAGTGAGAAAATGTATTCTCAGGGCCCTCTTAAAGCTATGAGGGTTGTGAATGTGCCTGATCGCCCATGGTAGCATGTTCCAGAAAACTGGTGCTGCATGTGTGAAGTCTTGGAGACGGGCATGGGAGGTTCCAGGGGGGTCGCTAGGCCGGTTTATTCGGGGCTCGTGCCCCGGATAAAATGCCTGCTGCCCCAAATGTTTCAGTCCCCGGCCGGCCCTCACATCACCACAGTAGCGCGGTGCCGCATTGTTGTTCACAGTAGATGGGGCTTCCTGTGTGTTACTGACATTGCAAAGGGGCTCATAAGCGCGGCGCCGCATCTACTGTGAAAAACAATCCGGCGCCGCGCTATTGTGGTGATGTGAGACCGGCTACTACTCGTGTCTGCCCGCGTCTGTAGGAGTCTGCCCACTAACTTTCTCCGCTGCTGAATGTTGCTGTGCAGTGCGCAGGGTGAGACGGGGCAGAGCGGTGCAGCCTTCTATTCCTCCTTCAGTAAGCCCAGGGCGCCAGCGCAGCATGCTCCTCCTCCTTCTTTTAGTCAGTGACTCCCTGCACCGAACATAGCAGCCGGTGGGATTTATAGGTATTTATATTTGGGCTGGGGCTGGGCAGGCTCAGGCTGGAATAAAGGTACTGATATGTGTTGGGGGGCAATATAATAAAATGGCAGAATAACTGTCAGCTCTGTGGGTCACTCTGACCCACAGACCTGATATTCTAAAGTTATATTGATCAGCTTTATTGGTAAAATATAGAATACTGACCCTCAGAGCTGACACATTTTACTGTAGACTGTCAGCTCTGCGTGTCAGGGGAACCCACAGAGCTGACAAACATTCCACTGTAGCCTGATTGTCAGCTCTGACCTATGCCTTCCTATTTACTGTGGGGACTTATGCCTGTCTATATACCAGGGGGACCTATGCCTACCTATATACTGGGGGACCTATGCCTACCTATATACCAGGGGACCTATGCCTACCTATATACCGGGGGACTTATGCCTGTCTATATACCAAGGGGACATATGCCTACCTATATACTGTGGGGACATATGCCTACCTATATACTGTGGGGACCTATGCCTACCTATATAACGGGGGACCTATGCCTACCTATATACTGTGGGGACCTATGCCTACCTATATACCGGGGGACCTGTGCCTACCTATATACTGTGAGGACCTATGCCTTCCTATTTACTGTGGGGACCTATGCCTACCTATATACCGGGGGACCTGTGCCTACCTACATACTGTGGGGACCAATGCCTGACTATATACCCTGGGGACATATGCCTACCTATATACTGTGGGGACCTATGCCTACCTATATACCGGGGGGACCTATGCCTACCTATATACTGGGGGACCTATGCCTACCTATATACTGTGGGGACCTATGTATACCTATATACTGTGGGGACCTATGCCTTCCTATTTACTGTGGGGACCTATGCCTACCTATATATCCTGGGGGACCTATGCCTATCTATATACAGGGGGGACCTATGCCTAACTATTTACTGGGGGGGACCTACGCTTACCTAGAGACTGGGGGATTTATGTCTACCTATATACTTTAGGACCTATGTCTACCTAAATTCTGGGGAGCCTTATTTCTACCTACAACGTTGAAGGGAACCTATGTCTACCTACATACTGATGGTACATATACCTACCAAACTACTAGGGGTCTTATGTACTTACCTATATAGTGGGTTACTTATCCACCTACTTGGGAATCTATAGACTTGCCAACCTACTAGGAAGAACCTTTTACAACCTACACAACCTACTAGGGAACCTATATACTTATCCACATAATGGGAGTACCTATAGAACTACCTACCGGGGCAGCCTTCTGGTGGGCACTATAACTATCTTCCGATTGTGGGACCTATATAACCTGCCTACCTACTGAAGGAACCTATTTTCCTGACTAGCTATTGGAAGTACCTATATACATACCTGTTTGGGGACCTATATATCTACCTACTTAATGGGGGTCTGGCCTAAATATCTACCTGTCTACTTTAAAGGGACCTATATAGACCTACATCCATACTTTTGGAGGGGGTCTATAAAAGAATGATGGGTGACTCCTCATCCCTCACAGCAGGCACCTGGCTTTTCTATCAAAGGAAAGCAGGTTGCTGTGGAGGATGGAGCATAACCATGATTTCCTATATAGGCCACCATTAGGTAGGTATATAACTCCCCATGGTATCTAGGTGCTGGAAAGTGAGGATTCTAAGATGTTTGTGTGGTAAATTCTACAGAGACATGTTGTGGCCGGGAGAAATCATCATGGCGGTCTGGGCCGTATAGATAAGAAAAGGGAAAGAGAACTACTCCTATCAGAGGAAACGTCTCCTGTGAGTCACTTTATGTAACTGCACTGTGATCACTTATATTTATTCAGAGCCTACATACAACTAGTATCTACCACTATCTGGTCACTGTATGGCGGTGATATGTCTGCAGAGCACCTGTTTAGAGCTGGTAGTCACATGTGGTGGCCACGTTTATTATTGGGTCTTAGTATTGTAGGATTTTCTTGTATCACTATTATTTAGGGGTATTACTGTATCATACGTAGGTGAGAGATTTTGAAAAAGTTAATTTGTCAGCGCCGATTCTCATTCTACACTGCACTGCTGAGGTGATGGAAAGGATCTATGTGAACTATGTGGAAAATAAACTGACAGGAACACATACTATTTTCTGTAAAAATACATACTACAGTTCACAATGGGGCATAAAAAGAGGGCCCGGGCCCCAGATGTTTTAGGACCCTAGCAACTCCCCTGGGAGGTTCAGATGATTGAGAAATGTAATCTGATATCATTAGCAGAGTGGAGAGAGCAGCTAGGGTAGTAGACAGAGATGAGGGAGGAGATGTTGGAGGGTGCAGCATTGTGGAGAGCTTTATGGGTGAGAGTGATGAGTTTATATTGTATCCTGTAATGAATGGGCAACCAGTGCAGTGACTGACACAGGGTGAAGCCATCAGTATAGCGGCTGGAAAGAAAGACGAGCCTAGCTGCTGCATTCAGGACAGATTGGAGAGGGGAGAGATTACAGAGAGGGAGACCGATAAGCAGGGAGTTACAGTAGTCAAGACGAGAATGAATAAGTGCAACAATGAGAGTTTGAGCTGTTTCCACAGTGACAAAAAGACGGATTCTGGAGATGTTCTTGAGGTGCAGGTGACAGGATCGGGCCAGGATTGGATATAGGGAGTGAAAGACAGATCGGAATCTAGTATAACCCCAAGACAGCAGGCCTGCTGCCTAAGAGTTATTGTGATGCCACACACGGAAACAGAAATGGCAGGGTAAGGTCGGTTAGTAGATGGTAGGATGACTAGAAGTTCAGTTTTAGTGTGGTATAGTTTAAGATACAGGGAGGACATGATGTCAGAGACAGCAGACACACAGTCACTGGTGATTTGTAACAGTGCGGGAGTGAAGTCCCGGGAGGAGGTGTATGGTTGAGTGTCATCTGCATAGAGATGATACTGGAAGCCAAATCTACTGAAGGTTTGGCCAATAAGGGCTGTGTAGATAGAAAAGAGGAGAGGACCTAAAATGGATCCCTGAGGAACCCTGACAGCAAGAGGAAGAGGAGAGGAGGTAGAACCTGCAAATGAGACACTGAAGGAGCGGTCAGAGGGGTAGGATGAGAACCAAGCAAGAGTGGTGTCCTGGAGACCAATGGAGCTGAGCATGCTGAGGAGAAGGTGGTGATCAACAGTGTCAAAAGCTGCTGAGAGATCCAAAAGAAGCAACAATGAGTAGTTTCCCTGAAATTTAGCAGTGAGGAGATCATTGGAGACTTTAGTTAGAGCAGTTTCTGTGGAGTTTAGGGTGTGGAAACCTTATTGTAGAGGATCAAGAAGAGAGTTAGCAGAGAGATAGCGGATTAGGCGAGAGTAGACCAAGCGTTCCAGGAGTTTAGAGATGAAGGGAAGGTTAGAGACTGGTCGGTAGTTGGCAGCGCAGGACGAGTCCAGAGAGGGCTTTTTCAGTAAAGGAGTTATAACAGCATGTTAAAAGTAGGATGGAAAGATCCCTATGGAGAGACAGAGGTTACAGATTGCAGTTATGTGAGAGAGGACAGCTGGAGAAATAGACTGGACAAGGTGGGAGAGAATGGGGTCACTAGAGCAGGTGGTGGGGTGTGCAGACAGCAAAAGCCTGGACACTTCTTCTTCTTCTGTCGTCGGGTCAAGAGCTGAGAGTAAGCTGGGGGATGTGCGGGGGGGACCAGATGGGTGCTGCTTGGGGTTTGAGGTGAGCTGTTTTGCCGGATTCTGTCAATTTTCTCTTTGAAATGATTGGCCAGGTCTTCAGCACAGGGGTCAGTGACCGGAGCATGAGCTTTAGGCCTGAGAAGGGAGTGAATGATGTCAAACAGACGTTTAGGGTTGTTGTGTAAGGTTGAGATGAGGGAGGTGAATTATTTTTATTTGGCGCAGTGAAGGGCATTGTGATAAGTCCTGAGCATGAATTTATAGGGGAGAAAGTCTGCAGGTATCTTAGACTTTATCCACAGATGCTCAGCACAGCTGGAACATCGCTGCAGAAAGCGAGTCTGAGGCGTGTGCCAAGGCTACCAACGTCTGACTTTGGTGGTAGGGTGTGTGAGTGGTGCCAATATGTCCGGGGTGGTGGAGAGAGTTTCATTGTATTGCTTGACAGCCAGGTCAGGACAGGAGAGGGAGGAGATTGGGGCCAGTGAGGACTGTATGGTGTCTGTGAGTTCCTGGGTGTTGATGGAGCGGAAGTTTCTGAATGGGTGACGGGCTGGTGTGTCCAGAGAATTAGTAATAGTGAAGGAAATAAGGTTGTGGTCAGAGAAAGTATAAGAAGAGTTAGTGAAGTTAGAGATTGAGGAACGGTTACAGAAAACCAGATCAAGAGAGTTCCCATTCTTGTGGGTAGGCGAGTCTGTAAACTGAGATAGGCCGAGGGAAGAGGTTAGTGAAAGGAACTGAGAGGCAGACGGAGACATGGGGTCATCAATGGGGATGTTAAAATCACCCATGATGAGTGTGGGTATTTCAGTAGAGAGGAAATGAGGAAGCCAGGCAGTAAAATGATCCAGAAACTGGCAGGGTGAGCCGAGGGGTCTGTATACAACTGCGAGTCTTGGGGAAAATGCCTGAAAGAGTCTGACGGTGTGGACCTCAAAGGAAGGGAAAGTGAGGGAGGGTACAGGAGGAATGACCTGGTAAGTGCAGTGTGGAGAAAGGAGTATGACAACTAATCCACCCTGCCTGCTCTCAGGTCTGGGGGTGTGGGTGAAATGTAGGCCGCCATAGGTGAGAGCAGCAAGGGAAGTGGTGTCAGCCATGTTTCAGTGAGAGCTGGGAGATTGAGGGAGTTAGAGAGGAACAAGTCATGGAAAGCAATGAGTTTGTTACAGACGGATCGGGTGTTCCACAGGGCACATTTAAAAGGGACTGGAAAAGACATACAGCAAATAGCAAGCAGGTTATTAGAGTTTCTATGGAGGGAGGAGGTGGGGTGAGCAGTAAAGGAGGGTGGGCCGGGGTTAGGAGAGATATCACCTGCAGTGAGAAGCAGGAGAAAGAAAAGATACAGCAGATGATTCAGTGATGAATATGAGCGGCCTTTGTGTGGCACTATGTGAGCAGGTGGTTTGTGGTAGTTGAAAAGGGAAAGGAGTGTGTGGGATGTATACATAGGTGAGGGAAGGAGAGAGGTGCTGAAATGGATAGGATTCTCAGGGGGCATAACTGGGTGGTAAGCCAGGAGGTAGATGGCTGCAAGATAGACAGCAATAGTAAGCATGGTGAATAAGGTTTTTTTGTTAAAAGACTAGATACAAGACTCACAAGAAAAGGCATTCCTCCTAGCCCCCTTCGGCCCACTTCCGGTGTAATTTTGGTTTTATTTCATCTAATCAATCAGTTTCATATCTGTTTCACTTCCAGATATGGTTCATTTCTCTACATGTCTGACTCAAGCTAACTAATTTATACCATGCTATGTGCAGTTCATTGATATAAATCAGTGGGCCCAGCTGCCAGCAATAGGTGGTGTGACGAACACAGCCTAGTCCGCCGGCCCACTGGAGGGACGACGACCTGACTTGGGGTGTATCTCGACGTTGCACGGCCCCCTAGGGGGTGCACAAGGTCAGCCAGATACGGTTCCACTGTTCACCCCTGTCCACACGGGCACAGAGAGAAGAAGGGAGGACGAGAGAACACTTTCCTCGTCCAGAACCCTGAACGGCTGCCACCAGTTCTCTCGTTTATAAGACCGGTCCGTTACCGACTTATAACAGGGCCAGGAACCAACCCTTGGTTAGCTATATATCATAGACAGAGTACTAGGCGTGTGAGGCCGATGATCAAGACAGACTAACTCAGATTAAAGTTTATAGATTTAATTAGCCTTGGATGGCACACTAGACAAATATATACAAACTACTAGACCACCTATCAGTGTATGCACCTCACTAATACAGAGCTTTTACAAGTAAAATGTCTCATGAAGGTCCAATGTATGTTGAAAATATTGTATTCCGAGGCTATTGTAATTTGAGGAACCAGTATATAAGGAAAAGTTGTACAGTTTTTTCATGCTGTAGCAATTCCATTTTCAAAAACTATTGCTTGCTGTCACTCCATAGGGAACTTCATTGTTTACTTCCATTTGATAAAAATCTGTCCTGATCATGTAACAGGCCCACAAATCCACACAAGACTGTATTTGCATCTTATGCTGCACTAGACGCTGAATATGTACATCCCGTTAGGTTGTGTTTCCACATGACGTCTGCCGCATTTGTACCTGCTCGTGGGTACACTGTGCCCTAAGCTTCGGCAGTCAGAGTACTGTTATATTTCTGCAGACACTATTCCTGACGGTGCTTAGAATTATTTGGAAGCAACCCTCCCTATGTCCTGGGAACTTATAATGAAAAAAAGCAAATAAGAGCTACAAACAGCAGCACCAACAAAAAAAAAAGAAAATCACTATTATACTTCTGTGCTGCCATCTAAAACACTGCACTTCCAGTCACCTACCCTTTGGTTCCTAGTGCCAATACTATGCAAGTGCAAGTTATCAGACTGTCAGTCTGTTTCCACGCATCTATGTCCATCACATGATCAGGATACATTTCTATTTTTTGGAGATAAATAGTTAAGGTTATTGTCTAATTGCAGCAGAGAGCTTCAAAATCATTAAGAACCAAAAACTGTAGAACTGTATAATTCTTTATAGAATGAATAAGCTTTATTTGCTGGATCAGTCCCACTCCTTGATCCACGGCTATCTCGGTGCAACAGTTAATAGTTATACCACAGGAGGGAGCTCCTCCACCGCTCTATGTTTCGTCTTTTCCTCCAACTAAAACCGAGAAAAAGTAACCAGAGAAGAAAAACAAATATAGACAATGTAACAATGACAATTATATAATAAATAAAATAAAATTAATAAATATAATAAAATTAAATAATAATTATAATATAATACAATATATGTTTTTAAAATGGTCAGTTTGAATTACCCATATTAATCCAATGCACTGCATGGATAGATGGATGAATACATCCAGTAAGTGAATACTTTTTTTTTTTTTCTAATAATTATTTTTCGGACAATATATAAGCATGTTATATTGACTATGTGGATGCACAGGAGTTAACTACCCTAATTTTCCAATTTTTAAGATCCCAAGTTTACTTAGTTTTTAACCTGGAAATCACATTGCCAGGTGAGCCAGTCCATGAGAGACAAACCAGCAGAATGGCTTTCTTGTGGGGAAAATGGCACTGGCTAAATGGAAGGTTTGCTGTGTAACCACAAGCCCCATTCTCATCATTTGGAGCTTAGTGACGAGGCTAAGAGCCCAGTAAACCCTCTGCTCGATCACAGAGATGACCATGCAGCAGAACTGCACAGTTTCCTGCTGCAAAACGCAGCCGTATGGTTTAGGTGCTTTATAGCTTAACATAAAGGGCCCTATGTATGAAAACTGTCTAGCATTAAGGGGCGTTTTGGGATACGATTTTGGATACGTGTTGGATCCGAAAATTGCATCCAAAAATGCAGCGTCGATCGGATCCAACATGCATCCAACACGCAGCTGCGTGTTTGGTTGCGTGTTGGTTGCAGCAGGATCACACCCTATAGTTTATTCTAGGGCTTCTGCTGTGTCTTTCGGACCAAGAATTGACATGGCAATTCTTGGAACGGATCCGAAAGATGGAGTGAAACACGCATCGACGATCACGCGTGTGAACGCCGATTTGTGTTTCATATTTAAAGAGAATATGTCGCCAATTTTTTTTTTACTTATTAAATCAAGCCCCTGATCCATATTCTTTTCCTCTCAGTCGTTCTTATTTCCTGATTGTAGATTTCTCAATTTGGCCGTCTATATATGATTGTGGGGAAGACATTCTTGCTTGCACTGCTTTAACAGCAGTCAGAGAGATACTTTACAGCAGCTTCATGCCCATAGGATTCGACAGGATAAGACAGATTCTGTCCCATAGACTTGTATAGGAGAGTTTTCACTGTGAGGGGAGAGGGGGAGCTGTGACATCTCCTCTTGTGACTGGTGGAATCTGTGTTATCTGCACACATTGGTGTCTCCTTTCAGTTTGACCCTGCTTTTACTGATAATTAGCACACTGCTGAAAAGCTCTCTAAACAGAACAGGAAGTGTCAGACGATTATTAGGCCTAGTGGCCAAAGTGAAAACTGCAGGACTTAAGAATTATTTAAAAAATGTTGAAAGTGATGTGGAAAATTAAAAAAAAAACATAACCAAAAATTCCTACAAAATGTGTTTAAAAAAAAAATGTCAGTTAAACAATAAGTCATTTTTTGATGACACATTCCCTTTAAATCAATGTAAATCACATTGCTATTTATTAGATGCATGTTTGGGTCCGTTTAGGGTCCAAAAGACGGATCGAAACATCTAAAAGCGCATGCTCACATGGGCTCAACATACCGTGAGAACATATCCTAAGACTGTCTTTGTTGCCCATTGCAACCAACCAGCTTTTATTTTTAAAGAGCACTTTATGAAATGAACGCTGAGCTCTAATTGGATTCCGTGAGCTCTGATAGGTTGCTATGGGCAACAAAAAACAGTCTTCCTGCTACACAGTTTTCATACATAAGGCCTGCTCGTTCAGGTCTTGAAAAAAATGCTACTTTTGTTAATGAGCAGTGTTGCTCGACTAGGTTCTTGTTCAGTTCGGCACTGCTTCCACCAAACTTGTGAAAAAATTCTGCTTTGGGACATCCCAAACTTGGATTTTTTTCTCTAACTTTATCGCTAATCTTAACTGTAATTGTAACCCCGAAAATAGGGTTGGGGGTTTTCATGGTTATTTAGGGGTTGACTTTCATTTCAGTGTCATTTCCCAATGTGGGAAGGGGAGCGACAGTGAAAAGTAAGTTAGGCCTTAAAATCCCATTTCCGGTGTAATGTCCAGCATTGCTTTCAGTTTCCATATGCTGCCTCTGTGTTATGAACCAGAAGTGACATAGGACCTTATGTCAGACATCACTTGTCATGTCTGACGTCGCATAACATAGGGGGAAACCGGAAATGAGGTTATACCTGACATTGGATGTTGCAGCAGGAAGTGATGCTGCATTTCATGGGTTAACTTTAGAGATGGGCGAATCGATTCTAACGAAGTGGAATTCGTTTAGAATTTCAGGAAAACTTCGGTTCTGAACGAAGTCGAAGTTTGGGGTACTTCGGGTGAACAAAGTGTGCTTTTGATTGATAAAATGGCTGCGAGCACATGGCGTTACATGGGGCAAAGCACTCTGGGAGGAAGAAGGGCATAGCCTGCATGACATGTGCAGAGATGAAGCCAATCAGAGACCGGCGGGATTCTGTGATGTCACTGCATTATATAAGTCTGGGCGCGACGCCGGGAGCTCACACTCCTCTCACTGTACTGATCAGGGAAGGTGCTGCGGCTGATTGTGATAGCTCTCACTGAAGAATTGATTTTTATATAGCGATTTTTGTGGGGTGTCTCAGCTTGTCTCAGAGACTGTTCTCTTAATGTTATATTTCTGATTTTTTGGGGTATTGGATCTGAAATCCAGTGTGCGTCCACTGCAGCTGCATATACATTCAATATCCAAGTGGGATCTAAGCCAGTTCCTGTTGTATTCATTTAAAGAAACAGCGTTTTTACAATACAAATACCACTTCATTTTAGGCTGCTCAATTTTATTGCGCTATTTACATCCAGGGGTTAATTAAGCGTTGTTTTGCTGGTGTGCTGACCCCAAGAAACGGTCATTTTCAACACCAAAATATATAAATTTTTCCTGTAGCATAATTCACAAGCGAAGGTTAATTACAATTTTATCTCTTGTTTTGTGGCGTGAAAACACGAAAGTAACCCCTACAAAGCTACTATTTTGTGGTTGTCAATTTTTTTCGAAATTTACATCCGGGGTTAATTACGTTGTTTTGCTGGTGTGCTGCCCCCAAGAAACCGTCTTTTCAACGTCAAATTATAAATTTTTCCGAGCATAATTAAAAGCGAAGGTTTTAATTAAAATTTTATCTCTTGTTGTGTGGGTAGAAAACACCAATTGTAACACGTACAAAGTCTGTTTGGGTTGCTCTTTTCTTTTGCGCAATTAATCCAGGGGTTTAAATTTAAAGCGTTTTTCTGCATTGTACTCGTAAAAGAAACTTTGTTTTTACCCCCAAGAAAAAAAAAATTCTGTGCATATTTCATATCCAAAGGTTAATTAAGCCGTTTGTGCTTTTATTTCAGTAAAATACACGGGGGTTTTTTTAAAGGGCACATACAAGTAAATTTTTTTCCTCCCCATTTGTGGAGCGCAATTTATACCCAAGGGTTCCCAAGCTTCTTAGGGGGGTTCATTTGGCCAAATACAGGGTGTGTATTTATCATTACAGATATCTTCATAAAACAGTGTCTGTACATTTTAGAACAAACAGTATGTCAGACAGGAGGTGGCAGGCTCTTCACCTGCGAGGGGGCAGAGGCAAAAACTTTCCGGGAGCAGGTCCGATAGCAAGGGGGACATCGCAGCAGGGGTCACCGGTGAGGCCACAACTCCCGCTGTCATTAGCGGGGGTGTACGAAAAGAACCCCCAATGGTTCTTGATTGGTTGACTGGGTATATTCCCTCCCAGTGACATCTGACAACCCACCCAAGAGTCGGTGGGAACGTCAGACACAAACCTTGTTGGGCATGGCCCGGAGGGGGGTCAGCGGCCCTCACCTGTCCTAAACCCCGCCTCTGTCCCACCCGGTTTCCCCTCAGCCAGAGATTACTATGTGGTTGGGTCAGCCCACTATATACGGGGGGGAGGAACAATTTGAGGAGGGCAGTCAGCAGTACTTGGCAGCAAAGAAAGGGGGCCCAAAATACCCCCTGTTTTGAGTAGGGGGAAAAGTAAGATGTTGAGAGCGGCATGGGGGGGGTCGTTGTGGGGGTCAGCCTCTGCATACAAGACCGGTGAGAGGACGGTGACGATGAAAAACAAATAGATGATGATGTCCCGATCGCATTGGGAGCGGGTGGGCAAGGGCTTCTTCATCATCAGGAAAGAGGGCGTCGTTGCGTCGGCACAGCGCACCAGCAAGTGGATTTTGGGCCGGAGTCAGCGGGATAGCGCATGTAGGGGGGGGCCCAAGCGGCCACGGGTAAAAAACCGCTTCGAGGTCCAAGAAAGTAGCGGCACGGGGTCAGCGAGGCAGGGGCGGCGTAGTACTCGTGCGGAGCGTTCCCGGTAAAATCCGTACCCGGGGGTGTGGCAGTTCTTTGCAAAGGAACCGGAGGAGCCGAATAGGGTATATGTAGAATCTGAAAGGGAAAAAGGGGGAAGGTGGCCAGGGAGTAACGTTGGCACCACGGCCCTGCGTCAACACATGCAGAATCCCCACCCGGGGGCCGGGAGAAACGTGGCTCAGATGTGGTGGGGCCATCCCGCCGCCGCGCAACAGCGCGCAGCAGCGCCCAGTGGAGCAGCCATTTCAGCCAGTCAAAAGGGTCCACCCCTCTGCGAAGGGAGTGTTTCTCTTTGCTCATCTCCCGGTCCGATGCTCCTGCTCCTCGCTCCCCATGCGCCCAGCAGTCGTTCAGCGAGGCGATTTCAAAGAGACAACATATGCGTCCAACCATCCTAAATGCGCAGTGCCGTGTCCCGTCCAAGTTTTTGGTATGCAGTCCTCCCTTTCAAATGGTGGACTCTGACAATTCAGAGAACAAAGGTTGTCCGAGCCCCAGATGGAGGTTCCAAGCCTAATTTTTTTTCCAAAAAGGGAGTACCCGCACTTCTAAATATGAGAACAGAAGGTGGGCCAGTCCCCTTTAAACTTATCGGTTTGTTCCAAGGTGCCCCGGCAGCGGGCTGTTTGGAGCGTAACCACGGTCAGGGCCGTACATGTCCTTTTGGCCCCCCCTGGGTGAATGTGCTTCCGGCCCGGACACCAACAACTTGGGGAGACGCCGCTTTCTACTCCCGGTTGTCAAATGCTGCTCCTGCACCAATTCCGCCCCCTCCTCCCCCACCACCATACCATCTAGCCCCCACAAGTACTGTCCTTTACCCCATGGTAGGGGACAGCGGTGTCACGCAGTTTTACACTGGTTGCCTCGGCGAAGAAAATACACAGGGGAGGAACTGCTCCGCGTCTTGAGCAAGAAATCGATGTGTGGCTTTCTCCGCAACCATTGCAAAACGGAACCATGCTGACGGCAATGGGAGGAAAATGGTGTCCGCCGCACCCCAGGAGGGTGGCGCAGTGTTAATCTGGTTGTGAAAAAAGGGTTCCCGAAAATCTTCCACCGATCTTAAAAAATTCTGAAAATGGCCCGGAACTGGCGCACTTTATCCATTCGTACAAAAACAGGAACACCCTTGGTTGCAGCGGAAAAACGGCTCCCCCCCCACACTCTGTATGCAAAGTTTTTCCCCTTGGGAAATTCCCGCCTGCACTTTGGACTGACTTATGAACAGGAAAGGCCATTAAAAGTTTTTTTTTATATCCCGGGAGACCGAAGTACTCCCCCGTGTAACTTTGATTAGCCAGTGGCAGCTCATGCGTGACACTGCCATTTTTTGAGGCCCTTCGAGGGGAGGGGGACGTTATTTGTCAGTCGCCAGGAATACGGGTGAAAAAGTATTCCACTGCTTCATGTCCCGGAAAAGATGCTAAAAATCTGTCTGAGCAGGGGGGGCGGAGCTGGCGACTAATTCGTGGCCCTGAGTCCGGTGGGGATGAAATGGAGGAGAGGGACATTGGAGCAAAACATTTTCGGTGAAATGAGTGGTTTTTTACCAGGTGATAGAGAGGAGGGCAGGAGCGCTGGGGAGGTGGATGGAGATGAGGAAGACGAGGCGAGACCCCCAAGCACGTGGAGTTACAGGGGATGGAGGCGGGGCCCTCGGAGTCATTGTGCGATGGCCCGCGCATACTTATTTGCCTGGTAGTGACAGCGAATGTCGCATCCGGCAGAGGGGTGGGCTTCTGGCTCTCCCCCTTTGGGCCCCCGCTACGGTCCCAAAAAGGGAGCCTTTTTTCCCCAGTATTGAGAGGGAGGAAAAACTCAAATACTATGGGAAAACCTCCGTAGTAGTTGGGCCCCTGCCTATGTGCGGCATCGTCCCCCCTCTGCAGGTCTCCCCGGGGGGTTTTCCCCAGCGCTCAAAGTATTTTCTGCCGCGGATGCTGGGGGAAAGGGGGGGGGGGGGGTAGGGTCAGTACCCCGCTCTTTAAAATTAAAAAAAAAATTTTCCTAAATCTGGAGTCACTGATGAGAGCTTCCTTTTACCCTCCCGGGGAGGAGGGTAGTCGCCAAACAGCAAACAAACAGCAGGCCTGGAGCGTCCCTGAACCAAAAGGTGGTGGCCCACTTGGGGCAGCACTTTTTGCCCCCCCAGTTAGAAGATTTGCTGGACTTTCTGGGGAGGGCCCAAAATGGATGTGTGGCCGCCAACCCTTTCCCAGTTTGCCCTGGGGGAAACTGTCCCCCCCCCCGTAGTGTGGCATCAGGGGCGGGTTTTTCAGTGCGGCGGGGGGCCTCGTTACCCCAAGAAGAAACCCCCTTTTTCCACGGGGAAAGTGGAAAAGGGGTGACCTTTTGTCAAGGTTTCAGGCGTGGGTCGGCCCCGGGGTTTCCACACCCCCAATGCCTTAGGCGTTTAGACTACCCTCATCCATGGGCGGCCCCCACCCAAAAATTGGGGAGAAATGGTCTGGGTTTAAAATACCCCGCCTCAGCCCCTTTTTTGATGCCCCCCACCCGCTTTATGCCAACATCGCTGCCCGTTTCTCCTTTTGCCACCAACCATCTTTACCGGGACTGGTATTTCAACCCCCCTCCCCCACTCTGTCATTGTGCCACTGTTGCCTCATGTGCTGCTGTGGCTGCTGCTGTGACTTCCCCCCCTGTGTCATTTTCCCCCCCTGTGGCCTACTTTCCCGTTTTTGCCACCCCCAGGGAAAGTCATTGTGGGCCCCTGTCTGACCCCCATTTTGCCCGGGTGTGGCGGGTTTTCCATGCCTCCACCCCTGTGTTTTTGTGCCATGTTGACCTTTAGCTGCTGCTGTGGCGCTGCCATGACCCACACACTGTGTCATTGTCCCACTCTGTGTCCTACTCCTGTTTTTTGCTACCTCCAGAATGTCATTGTGCCACTGCCTGACCTCATGCTGCTGCTGTGGCTGCTGCCGTGACCTACACACTGTGTCATTGTGCCACTGTCTAACCTCATGCTGCTGCTTAGGCTGCTGCCGTGACCTCCACACTGTGTCATTGTGCCACTGTCTGACCTCATGCTGCTGCTGTGGCTGCTGCCATGACTACACACTGTGTCATTGTCCCATTCTGTGACCTACTCCTTTTTTTTGCCACTCCAGAATGTCATTGTGCCACTGCCTGACCTCATGCTGCTGCTGTGGCTGCTGCCGTGACCTCCACACTGTGTCATTGTCCCACTCTGTGGCCTACTCCTGTTTTTGCCACCTCCAGAATGTCATTGTGCCACTGCCTGACCTCATGCTGCTGCTGTGGCTGCTGCCGTGACCTCCACACTGTGTCATTGTCCCACTCTGTGGCATACTCCTGTTTTTGCCACCTCCAGAATGTGATTGTGCCACTGTCTGACCTCATGCTGCTGCTGTGGCTGCTGCTGTGACCTACACACTGTGTCATTGTGCCACTGTCTGACCTCATGCTGCTGCTGTGGCTGCTGCCGTGACCTACACACTGTCATTGTGCCACTGTCTGACCTCATGCTGCTGCTGTGGCTGCTGCCGTGACCTACACACTGTCATTGTGCCACTGTCTGACCTCATGCTGCTGCTGTGGCTGCTGCCGTGACCTACACACTGGTGGCAGCAGCATGAGGTCAGAGTGACCTCCATGCTGCTGCCACCATCACCTCCACTCTCTGTGATTGTGTCACTCTGTGGCCTATTACAGTTTTTTCCACCTCCAGAATGGCATTGTGCCCCTGTCTGACCTCATGCTGCTGCTGCCGTCACCTCCACACTGTGTCATTGTGCCACTCTGTGACTTATTCCTGTTTTTGCCACCTCCAGAATGTCATTGTGCCACTCTCTGACCTCATGCTGCTGTGGCTGCCGCCGTCACCTCCACACTCTGTCACTAATGTTGCCACCTGAGCTCTCAGCTTGTTTTTTTCCAGCTGTCGCTGCCATGACTTTATCAGGCTACATTCCCCCTTCAGTTTTTTGGTCAGTTTTGCCCTTTTAAGTGCCCAGGGAATTTTAGAGTGAAGCGATTCTAAGAGCGGCGGCAGTCATCTGCGTGTCATACTAAAACACAACATTGTATGAAGACCAAACCAAGCTCCCTCTGCATATTTAAGCATGGCACAACGTTCTACAGCAACCTGCAGGCTCTGTGCAGCCTGGATATAGCTGTTTTTTAACGTGATTCGTGCCAAAGTAATTCAGAACGAAGTTATTTTTTGCCGAGAAATTCGGCGAAGTGAATGAAACGAATTTCGGGAAATTCGCCCATCTCTAGTTAACTTATTTTGCCATGTCGATCCTGGTGTCGATCCTGGTGTCACATCAGGAGTGATGGAAAAATAAGTTAGTCCCTTAAACTAAAAAAACCTTAATGTTAACCACAAATTACAGCTCGGGTCGATTTTTTACCAAAATTCAATTAGGTCGGACCCAAATCACATCTCTCACAATTTACTCAGTTTTTGCTAGACACCACAGTGAATGCAGAGAATGCCCCCAATTTGCCTGGGACATCCGCCCATTTGGATTAGAATTTGCATAATTCATGACCGCTTTTGCGGTTCCCAGAAGACTCCTGGAAAAAAATGGGAGGGTTGTCAAATATGATAGAGCCTTTTCTGTATTCATGGACACAGTAGTTGAAACATGAGGGTCTGGATGCCAATTACTGAAGCTCCTTGTCTAACACTGAAACACTCTACACTCTACAGATCTGCAGAACAAAACTATATGCTTTATCTGTTTGTGTTTACATGGGACTGCACATCTGTCTCACAATTGGTTTACGTGGGACCTCGCATCTGTCTCACAAAAGTTTTTTATGTGGGACTGCACATGAGATTTACCTGGGTCCGCCAATGCAGGACTGCACATCTTACATGGGACTGCTGTGTTTTCTCTTTCTGCTTTATGTGGGACTATAATAGACATTTGACATTTAGGACTCTGGGAAAGATGTGTGATTTTTTTCCCCTTTCTCTCTCTTGTAGGACTAAAATGGGCATTTGACATTCAGTACTCTGGGAAAGAAGGGTGATTTTTTCTCTCTCTCTTGTAGGACTAGAATGGCTATTTGACATTCAGGACTCTGGGAAAGATGAGTGATTTCCTCTCTCTCTGTCTCTTGTAGGACTAGAATGGGCAACTGACATTCAAGACTCTGGGAAAGATGGGTGATTTTTTTCTCTCTCTTGTAGGACTAGAATGGGCATTTGACATTCAGTACTCTGGGAAAGATGGGTGATTTTTTTTTCTCTCTCTCTCTCGTGGGACTAGAATGGGCAACTGACATTCAAGACTCTGGGAAAGATGGGTGATTTCTCTCTCTCGTGGGACTAGAATGGGCATTTGACATTCAGGACTCTGGGAAAGATGAGTGATTCCCTCTCTCTCTGTCTCTTGTGGGACTAGAATGGGCAACTGACATTCAAGTTGCCCATTCTACTAAAAAAGCCCTCTCTGGACCCGTCCTGTGCTGATAACTCCCGACCAGTCTCTAACCTGCCCTTCATCTCATAAACTCCTGGAACGCTTGGTCTACTCTCGCCTAATCCGCTATCTCTCTGCTAACTCTCTTCTTGACCCGCTGCAATCAGGTTTCCGCACCCTACACTCCACGGAAACTGCCTTAGTTAAAGTCTCAAATGATCTCCTGACAGCAAAATCTCAGGGTAACTACTCCTTGCTGCTTCTCTTGGATCTCTCTGCAGCATTTGACACTGTGGATCACCAACTTCTCCTCAGCATGCTCAGCACCATTGGCCTCCAGGACACCGCTCTCGCTTGGTTCTCGTCCTACCTCTCTGACCGCTCCTTCAGTGTCTCATTTTCCGGTTCGACCTCCTCTCCTCTTCCTCTTGCTGTTGGAGTTCCTCAGGGATCAGTTCTAGGTCCTCTCCTCTTTTCATTGTACACAGCCCCCATTGGACAAACCATCAGTAGATTTGGCTTCCAGTACCATCTCTATGCGGATGACACCCAATTATACACCTCCTCCCGTGACATCACTCCAGCCCTGCTACAAAACACCAATGACTGTCTGTCCGCTGTCTCTGACATTATGTCCTCTCTCCATCTGAAACTAAACTCACTAAGACTGACTTCTTGTCTTTCCGCCATCTACTAACCAACCCCCCCCCCCCCTGCTATTTCTGTTTCTGTATGTGGTACCACCATTTCTCCTAGGCAGCAGGCCCGCTGTCTAGGGGCTTTATTTGATTCTGATCTGACCTTCTCCCCATATATCCAATCCCTTGCCCGCTCCTGTCACCTGCACCTCAAGAATATCTCCAAAATCCGTCCATTTCTCACTGTGGAAACGACTCAAACTCTCATTACTGCTCTTATTCTTTCTCGTCTTGACTACTGCAACTCCTTGCTTATCGGTCTCCCTCTCTGCAAACTCTCCCCTCTCCAATCTGTCCAGAATGCAGCAGCCAGGCTTGTCTTTCTCTCCAGCCGCTATACTGATGCCTCTACCCTGTGTCAGTCACTGCACTGGTTGCCCATCCAGTACAGGATACAGTATAAACTCAGCACTCTCACCCATAAAGCTCTCCACAGCGCTGCTCCTCCCTACATTTCCTCTCTCATCTCTGTCACCGCCCTCCCCGTGCTCTCCCTCTGCTGATATACGACTACTTTCCTAAAACATCAAACCCTCCCATGCCCCCCTACAAGATTTCAACGTGCGGCACCAATTCTCTGGAATATCTACCGCGGGGTTCAGGAAAATTCCCAAACCCCTCACAGTTTTAAGGGGGCCCTGAAAAATCATTTTCTCTCGGCCCCCCAAAAACCTAACTGCTATCACACACACTGTCCTCCCACACTGGGGGCATCACAGGCACTTATTGTTTAGTTAAAACCCCTGGGTGGCGGTTCTCCATTTTTCTGAAACCCAACCCTTATTTAAAACATGGCCCGGCCATTGTAAACTTGGCACTTTTCCGTTTTTTTCCCACCATACACCCTAATTTAATTGTTAAAGCTTCCGAGCAGGGCCCTCACCCTTTGGGTTTCTCTTTTGAAAGTACTTTTAATGTGTAATCCGTATGTTTCCCCTTGAATTTGTAAAGTGCTGCGGAATATGTTGGCGTATAGAAATAAAGTTATTAATTATTATTTTTATTATTATTTTCAAAACTCTGGGAAAGATGGGTGACTTTTTTTTTCCCCTCTCTGTAGCGGAATGGCAACTGACTTCAAGACTCGGGGAAAAAATGGTGATTTCTCTCTCTATGGGGCTAGAAAGGGCTGACATTCAGGACTCTGGGGAAAAAGATTGGGTGATTCTCTCTTTTCTCGTCGTGCATGCCGCTATTTTACATACATCCCCCTGCCATTCCCGTCCGCGATGTTTGCATCCCTTTAAAAGCGCTTCTCAACCGCAAATTGGTGGGGGCAGAACACTAACCCTGGGTAGTTAAAGCTTTAGCTGGGCGGACCCCCCCCCTTAAAATCCTTTTAAGCACAAATAAGAGCCCGGGCCCCTAAACAATAAATTTTGGGTAATGGTAACCCAAGGCGGAAATGTTTGGTTTTGGCGCCCATTTCTTGATTTTGTAGTGAGCAAAACCCCTTTTAAAAGGTTCCAAAAATGAGTATTTTCGAATTTCTCTGAAAAATCAAAGTGGTTATTTGCTGAGAGTTTTTAGAAGTCGATGATGAAAATAATGAATCTTGTACGCACTCGCCGCCGACCCGGGAAAAAAAGGGTTCTGGGGCCTTTTTGGGGTTTTTTTTAAAAAATTTTTTTTAAAAAAACAAAAATTTCTGGGGCTTGAGATTAAAGTCCAAATCGCCCCCCTTTTTGTGCACCAACCTCCCCCTGCCAACATCTGCCCGGGTCATTTTTCTTTTGAGTGAAAAGTGGGAGAAACCATGGGGGAAATTTTGCCTGGGGGGGGTTTTTTTCTTTTTTTTAAAAAACCCCAGTTGGCTTAACCCCCGGGGATTTGTCCGGGTTTCTTGCATTTAAAGTGCGGGGGTAAGGCCTTTCATCGAATCCCAAAGGCAAACGTTTTTTTAAAAAACCCTCGTATGTTTGGTAAAAGGGAAAATTTCATGAAAACAGTTATGTACAATCAAAATATTAACTAAACGGGTGGTCTCAAACAAAGCATTTTTGGAAAAAAAACCTGCTTTTAGTGGCATTTTTTTCTGGCAATTTCGTCTTTGTTTTATTTTGGCTGAAAATGCTGCCACCAGATGTCGGAAGGGTTGTTCCATGTCAAAATTATTTTCTAAATAATATCTCTCCTGTAAGGCAATTTGTAACCTGTTAAATTCAATTTTCTGTGGGATTTCTTCAGTCCTACATCAGCTGTTTGATGATAGAAGGCTCAATAGTTCTGTGTCTCTTAGACACAGGGAAACAGCCTTTTGTGAGCCCCGGAGAACCAAAAAACCCCAGGGGGTTGCTTTTTTTGGGGCTTGAAGCCCCAGCCATGGGGTCCTGTCTTTCAAGGCTTTCAACATGAGGAATGAAATTGTGGGTGCGCAATGAGACTGAGATTAAGAGGGAGGAAGATAGAGGTAAACAAATCACAGCTGGAGATACTCAGCTGCAGAGAAGGGGAGACAAATACACAAAGGGGAAGCCAAAATTTTAAAACATGAAGTCACAAAGAGATTAAATTTGTTTTGGGCATTTCCCACGGGGTTTTTGGGCGGTTAGTACGCGCTTCAATAAACCCGTGTGTTTTGGAAAAAAACCGCGCTGTCGCGTGTAAAACTAAAGCATGGGGGGGGGGCACCCGTACATGCATTGTCACGGCCTGCCTTTGTTGCCCCTTTGCAACCAAACACTTTTATTTTTCCAGAGCCTTTAAAAATGGTGTATGAGCCTGATTTGGGTTCTATGGGGAACAAAAAAATTCTTCCCTACTAAAATTTTTTACATAAGGCCCGCCGTTCGGCTAGAAAAAAAGCTCTTTTGTCAAAAGCAGTGTTTTCGCTAGGTCTGTCGTTCGGCACGTTCCCCCCAAAATTGGAAAAAAATTTTGGGCATCCGAAAATTTTTTTCACTTTATTCCCCCCTTAAGTAATTGTAACCCCGAAAATAGGGTTGGGGGTTTTCATGGTTATTTAGGGGTTGACTTTCATTTGAGTGTCATTTCCCAATGTGGGACCAGGAGCGACAGTGAAAAGTAAGTTGAGCCCTAAAATGCCTATTCCAGTGTAATGTCCAGCATTGCTTTCAGTTTCCATATGCTGCCTCTGTGTTATGAACTAGAAGTGACATAGGACCTTATGTCAGACATCACTCATCATGTCTGATGTCGCATAACATAGGGGTAACATGCAGAAAGCGGAAAGGGCGTTAGACCTGATATTGGATGTTGCTGCAGGAAGTGATGCTGCATTTCATGGGTTAACTCATTTTGCCATGTCGATCCTGGCGTCACATCAGGAGTGATATGGAAAAATAAGTTAGTCCCTTAAACCAGGGCTCCCCAACTCCGGTCCTCAAGACCCACCAACGGGTCATGTTTTCAGGATATCCCACAGAATGCACTGACAATAATGGAATCACCTTTGCTAAGGAAAGCCAGAAAACATGATCTGTTGGTGGGCCTTGAGGACTGGAGTTGAGGACCCCTGCCTTAAACTACAAAAACCTTAATGTCAACCGCAATTTACAGCTAAGGTCGATTTTTACTAAAATTTCATTTTTACCCTGCCGGCCCCATGTACATGCATTGTCAGCAGCGCGTAAGGGCCACGAACAATTCACATGTCATTTCTCCCCCCACACGTACAATACGATCGTATTGGACGTGCAGGGAGACGACGCGTAATCCATAGCTCTCTATGAGAGCTATGAATGACCGTAATTGCAGCGCATTTTGCCACGTATAAACCGCAATACGCTACGAAATGCGTGCCGAAATATGCGGCAATTTAAGCCGTGTGAACATACCCTTGGGCTAACCATGTAAGAATATTGTTTGTTTGTTTTGGGTTCTTTGGAAAACCACTTTACCTGTAAGTTAATAGGGAGAAATAAAACACTACAAACAATGTTTTTTTTCATATGGCATTATTTCTTACTTTGGGTGTATTTTGGGTTCGGTGCCTTGTTTTCCTCACACAGCTTGTTGTAGCTATGGTCTGTTTTCAGATAGTCTGTGATTGTTTTTATCTGATAGATGCGCCTTTTTTGTACTAAAAAAATGTATGTGTGTTGTGTTTCTTTATGTATTTTTTTGCCAGTTTTTCACATTACACCTTATGGGTGACATGTATGTATGGGGCTGCGCAATAAGTCTGGCGTCTTTTCAGCCCGAAAACTGGCGAAGCCCTGTCTGCTAGATTATTAATCAGGCGCACTCCAGTATTAGGCGCATTAGAAAATGCCTGCGGCACTTTGTAATGCGCCTGATATCGGGGGACATGCTGGAGGAGTGTCGCACTGCAACCGTACGGAGCTACAGATTTATGTGTTTAAGACGGTAAATCCAGGCGCATTAAAAGTGGTTTACCTGAGCCAGAAATGTCACTTAGTAGCTAGAAAGCGCTAAATCTATGACCCACAGTAGAACATGTTCATAGATTCAGGCACATTCTACACTACTAATGCGTGCAAAAAAGATGATTTATGCTGCCCTATCTGAGAGCGGGATGTGATAGAGGAGAGAAGCTGAGCTCTGTGATATATAGGGTTATATGATAGAGGAGAGGAGCTGAGCTCTGTGATATATAGGGTTATATGATAGAGGCAGGGGTGTCGCTAGGCAGTATCATTCGGGGCAGAAGCCCCGGATGTAAAGCCTTCTGCCCCGAATGATTAGTCTCCTAACTCTCTCTGCACTGAGAAGTTCCGCCCACCTCAAGAGCTTCACCACTCTCAGGGAGCAGTGAGAGCAGCCCCTCCTCTTCTGTGCTCCCTGTTCAGCCCTCCCCCGGAGCTACAGCACCTACAGCAAGGTTCGCTGCCTCCTCCTGCCGGCTCCTGCAGCAGATCGTCGGCCCCATCACTATGGAAACCAGAACAAGCTTCTGGTTTCTCAGTCTTCCAGAGCTGCCTAAAACAGCCCAGGAGCTTCTAGGACCCCAGTGACCCTGTAAGGTATGTCCTGAGGCAGGATGGAGCGCTATGCCCCCACCTCACATGTCTATACTAATATACTGGACCTGTGTCACAGAGGTACAGTATATTAGTATATACATCCACAAAAGGGACAGTATATACACAAATGTAATACACAGATAAATATTGGACAAATGTATATACTGTTTCCTGTGTGTATATTGCAGTATATATATTTATATACACACTACACCACTAATATGTATACATATATATATATATCACAGACACATGTACTTCACACAGGACAGTATATACTCAAATGTAACACCCAGATAAGTATTATACATGTATATACTATCCCTGTGTGAAGTACATGTGTGATATATATTATAGTGGTGTAGTGTGTATATAAACTATTATATACTGTGTAATATACACACAGGAACAGTATATAACACATGTCCAATATTTACCTGTGTGAGTTGCATTTGTGTATATACTGTCCCTGTGCGAACAGCTGAGTAGGTGTCCATCTGCAGTGAGATAAGTCTGATGTATTAAAGTTGTCAAGCAAAGTAAAAAGTGAAAAAAAACAAACACAAAAAACACATATATAAGCTTTTCCCATTACAAATGCTTGTCAATGAAAGATTTTAAAAAAAAGTACACATATTTGGCATCACTGTGTGCGTTATAAACCTGTGCTATAAAACTGATATTTTACCCCTCCATGAACACTGCTACAAAAATAAAAAATAAAACATTTTTTTGTTCATCCCACTGTGCAAGAAATTGAATAAAAAGCAACCAAAAGTCCCATGAGCCTCAGAAACAGCACCAATGAAAAAAGATATTGGCTATTAGAAGAAAAAAAATGGAAAACAGCTGTGTTATTTAGGAGTTAAACTACATCACCACATATACTGGATTTTTCAGACTATAAGAGGCACTTTTGTGCCCCAAATTTGGGAAGAAAATGAGGGGACACGGCTGTAGGCCGTGGGCTCGGAGGATGGGGTATGTTTTCTGAGAGAACCCTCAGTAAGGGAGTCAAGAGCAGAGTCTCTGCTGCTGGAAGCTAGCGGCGGGTTTTAATTAAAACCCTTATGCAAAGG
>JAODAL010023632.1:0-62285 GCA_025379985.1 Phyllomedusa bahiana
TCATATATATGCCTTTTTTTTGAGTGTGCGAGGGAGGGCCCCATGTTTATTCTTGGTTTTTTCCCATTTTTGCAGCAAAGCCTTTCCTTTAAAATTTTTATGCCGGTTGTCAGTATTTTTTTGGGGTGGGAGCCCCCCTCAGTTAAAGTGCGCCCTTTTTTCGCCCCCCCAAATTGATAGGGGGCTCCCATTTGGGGGTTCCCCTTTGGGCCCGTGGGCCCCCCGGGGTGCACATGTCTTTCCCCTTTTTTAGTGTTTGTCCCAAGTTCCCCTTTTTTCTTCCCCCCCCTTTTTTTTTGGCCCCCTTTTGCTCTTTTGGGGGTGTGGCGTCCCTCCCCGGGGGCCCGATTTGTGAAAATTTTTGGGACCCCTGGGGTTTTTAAAAAGGTTTTAATGCAAAAGGGGCCCTTAAATTTTTTATGAAGAAGGTCAAAAGTTATTGTTTTTTTTTCCACCAACAAAAAAAAAAATGTTTTTTGTCTCCAAAGGGACCCCCTTTAAAACGGAAATACCCTTTTCAAATTTTTTGAGACAGAAATTTTATACCCCTTGGTTTTTTTGCTAACTTCCCTCAATCCAAAAAAGGGGGGGGGGTTTTTGGCAATGTATCCACAAAAACCTCCCCAAAAAACGGTTTATAGATTTTTATACTGATGCTGGGCTCGGTTTTTTTCCTTTCCCCCCTTTCCCTTTTTTGGCCAAAAAAAATTTTTTTTTTTGTCAATATACACCCCAAAACAAGGGGCAGGGGGCCCTTTCCTTTTCCCTTTTTTTTTATGATTTTCCTCCCTGAAGGGAAAAGGTTTTTTCTTGTGTGGAGAATTAAACCCCCAAACCCCGATCCCGACAATGGACAACCCTAAGGTTGGTACACTTTCTTATCTTTTAAATTTAAAAGGTTGCCCTTTTTTTCCCTTGGGGAATTGCTGCGGTGTGGGGGGGGTCGGCTCCCCAGGTTGCTCTGGTTTTAGCAAAAGACACAGGGTTTTTTTTTGCAAACAAATAAAAATTTTTTATTTTCCCCCCAGACTTGAAAAACACGGAAAAAAAATTCGGCTTCCTTCATTTTTTCACAAGAAATTTTAAAGGGGGTCCTTGGCCCTTTGGGTTTTTTTCGAAAGAACACAAAACAAAAATCAAAGGGTCAGCAGTTGAAAAGTTCACAGAAACTTGGGGGACGCTTTGCATGTTTTAAATTCCCGGGGAGGTTTTTAGGAAAAATAAAACCCGCCCCCCGCCCCGAGCTGTTTTTCAGCTGCCTTATATGCCTGGTAAGGCCTGGGGGTGGGTTTTGGGAGTGGGGCCGTCCCCCCCCAGAATCTTGGGCCGCCCCCCCTTTAAAAACCCACCGAACTACCCCAATAAAAAGGGCCCCAGCAAAAAATTTTCATGCCCGGGGAACACTTTATTGGGTTTTTTACATTTACCGAGGGCCAGCCACCCTTGGGTGATACATTTCATTTTGGCCACAAATTTACCCCCCCGGGTCTCTTAACGGTCATAGGGGGTCTTTTCCCGGGGGGGTTAAAAAACCCCGGGTTTAGATGGTACTCCGCCCCAAAAATTTTTAATGTTTTTGTTCCCTCGAATTTTCCTTTCCTTTTTTGACGCCTTTAAATTTTACTTTCCTCTACATTGATTTCCCTCCGGTCTCCTCCCCCTGAAAATTCACCGTTTATCCCTTTTAAAAGGGGGAAAGGGTCCCCCAATTTTTGTGGCAGCTACAGACCAAATTTTGCTACTCAACGTTGGGTCTTTTTGATCTAAGCTAAACTTTTTGCAAAAAGGCCAAAAAGCTTATTCCCCGGGTTGATTAATTTCCCGATCAGGTTGGTTTTGTGCCCGGAAGGGGAGGCAGGGATAACACATCCAAAACCCTGGAACCCCTAATTCATTTCGCCCTTCCCCTAAAAACCTTCATGATTTTTCCCCTTCGATGCCGGGAAAAATCCCTTTGATGCATTTGTGGTTGGACCTTTACTCAAACTTTAACCACTTTGGTTTGGGGCCCCATATTAAATTTCCCAAAAATTTTGGCCCTTTTAGCGGGGGGAGGGGCCCGGATTTTGGGTTTTTTTTGACCCCCTCCCCTTTTCCCTTTCCCCCTTTTATTTTTTAAAAGGGGGGGAAGCCCAAGGCTCTATTTCATCAAAAGATTTGGAGAATTTTTCCCTCCCTCCCTTGGAGCTCACTATTGTTTTCTTTTGGGTCTGCAGTGTGGATCATTCATTATCTTTAATTGATCAGGTAGCATATTTTTAGTATTCGTTATATATATATATAGTCTTTTTTTTCTACCTGTATCTGCATGTATGTCTTGACAGCTCTATGTTGGACGCTGGTCATTCTTACGTTTGTTATATCTGTCATTATTATTCTACAACGCTGTTATGTTATATTTTAAAAACAACTCAATAAACCTTTTAATGAGAGAAAATCTTAAAGATTTAGAGATGATCTGCAAAGAGGAGTGGGCCAAAATTCCTCCTGACGTGTGAAAACCTCATCATCAACTACAAAAAATGTCTGACTGCTGTGCTTGCCAAAAAGGTTTTGCCACCAAGTATTAAGTCTTGTTTGCCAGAGGGATCAAATACTTATTTCTTACTGCAAAAAGCAAATACATTTGTATAATTTATACAAAGTGATTTTTATGGATTTTAGTTTTTACATTCTATCTCTCAATGTTAAAATTAACCTACCCTTAAAATTATAAACTGTTCATGTCTTTGTCAGGGGGAAATGTACACAATCATCAAGGGGTCAAATAATAATTTCCTTCACTTATACAGAGTATGATCTTATTCTCAATCCTCCTCCTCGTCTTCTTCAGGTTCCTTAGCTCCAGGACTCTCACAGTTAAAGACAACGGCTCTTTTCATCAATGACCACCCAAGGGATGGACAAGGACGGAGACCTCAGGGCCCCCAGGTTATTAGACCTCACCTTGGTTATCTTCTTCTTGGTAACTGGAGTGGTGAGATTCTCACATGGGACCATGCTCTTCTCGCTTATCTGTACAGGTGAATGATGGAAAGTGAGGAGGTTCTTTGAATCTATGTTGGGATCAGTGTATCCCCATAACAGGATTACACAGTAGTGAAGAAGTTGTTCTGGGTAGTATGTGGCCCCCGTGTGTCAGGAGGACAGAGCAGCACCCAGAGCCCGGAGCCTCCCCTCATTCACTGATACAGAAGATCCTAGACCTGACCCACCCAGGATCACTGAGCTGATGACTGGAGGCGTGAGGGGAATGCTAGGGACTTATACATAACACAGGGGATGATGGGTTACTGGATGATGAGAGGTGAGGGGAATGTGGGACATAATACATAAAACAGGGGATGATGGGTCTGGATGATGAGAGGTGAGGGGAATGTCGGTACATTTTAAATAACACATGGGGTGATGGGGTCTGGGATGATGTTGAGTGGAGAGGGGAATGTGGACATTTTTCATAAGACGGGGCTGATGGGTCTGGATGATGATGAGAGAAGAGGGGAATGCTGGGACATTATACATAGACAGGGCTGATGGGGTTGGATGATGCTGAAGAGAAGGAGGGGAATTGTGGGACAGTATACGCAACACAGGGGATGTGGGTACTGG
The DNA here is from genome assembly GCA_025379985.1 of Phyllomedusa bahiana. NCBI lineage: Eukaryota > Metazoa > Chordata > Amphibia > Anura > Hylidae > Phyllomedusa > Phyllomedusa bahiana. The sequence continues at coordinate 3,610 of JAODAL010023632.1, forward strand.
ATGATGAGAGGTGAGGGAATGCTGGGGAATTTACACGAATACTGGGGATTATGGGTGTGTTTGTTGAGAGGTGAGGGGAATGCTGGGACATTACATACAACACGGGATTATGGGTCTGGATGATGAGAGATGAGGGGAATGCTGGGACATTATACCTAACACAGGGGGATGATGGGTCCGGAGGGGGGGAAGGCTGGGTCATTATACATAACACTGGAGGATGATGGGTTGGATGATGATGAGAGCTGAGGGGAATGCTGCGGGACATTATAACCATAACACGGGGCATGATGGGTTGGATGATGAGATAGGAGGGGAATGCTGGGACATTATAATAACTCAGGTGATGATGGGTCTGGATGAGAGGTGAGGGGAATGCTGGGACATATACATAAAGGGGGATGATGGGTCTGGATGAGAGGTGAGGGGAATGCTGGACCATGATACATAACACATGGTGATGATGGGTCTGGTTGATGATGAGAGGTGGTGAGGGGAATGCTGGGACTTATACATAACACAGGGGTGATGGGTCAGATTGATGATGGATCCTTGTGATTTTCAGGTTCCTGAAAGGTGTCAGGGATGTCGCTGTCTATGTCCAGGAGGGTGGGAGTACCATAGAAGGGACACAGGGATATGTACCAGGAGGTCATGATGGGGATAACCGGCACTGGACATCACAAGGTGAGAGAGATAAGCCACAGAAGGGAGTGACATCCCCTTCTCTTTGAATTGATGTTGATGAGACCTGTATGATACGATGTTACCATAGACGGTATACAGCAGCTCATGTATCTGTACTGTGTGTTCCCCTACAGATGGATTCCAGCAGGAGAAATCCACGCAGAGAGATGTCCCGTCTCTTGTATTCCAGAGACAGTCCAGAGGGACTTGTCCCAGAGAATCATCAGGTATGTGGGAGCTGAAGTCTCCTCCTAAATATGACCAGAATGGGAACCAACCTTGCACTTATTTAATGGTTTTGTATCTTTAGGGGAAAATCTGATTGATGATTAAGGTTGGGATCGAAGCAGAAGGATGGACGTCCCAGGGAATCCTCAGGTAGAGGAGCCCTCATACTCAATTGTATACGGGGTGAGGACCTCCAGCAGTCCAGATGGGCTCATAGAAATTTGGGGGTCTCTTATGTCTGATCTTTCTGCTGTACTAAATTGTTCCATCTTCTAATCAGGGTGAAGATCTGACTGTTTCTAATCGTGGAGGCTGAAGAACAGAAGATGGGGAGCAATGAGCCAAGGATGAGGTGTCGTGAAGAGGAGATCCCAGAAGATGTGACCACAGTTGGTAGTAATGAGTCAGCGGTTTCTTTCAGGGATCCTGTGTTATCATCGGATGCTAGGGCCTGAGAGGTGACTTCTGTCCAGGCGTTCAATGAGTACTGCCATACATTGAGGCTTAGGAACAAATTTTGGGTTCACCTGCTGTGATGGAACACTGCACTGCAGCTGGGATCTGAGGACACTTAGTTGATCCACTTTAGCCATACTTGCCAACTTTTGAAAATGGTCATCAGGGAGATCTAAAGCTGAGGCATGATACGTGCGCTGACCCGGACATTTGCATGACCACATCCTCTCTGTGTGTCAAGCCACACCCCACTTAATGTGTATGATGAACAAAGCTATTTAAGGGATTTCCTAGGACGTTGGAAAGCCTATTCAGCCTCCAGGAGAGCTGGGAGATACCGCTAAACTGTGCCTGAACCTAAACCATTACAGTACAACTAATATTTCCACCGTACAGTGACCATATAGTGATATAAAGCAGTGTACGCAGGCGCTGCAGATGTCTAAGTGACTACAGTGCAGTTACATCTAGGTACTGACTAGAGACATCTTCTACAACTGGATTTTTCTTTTTCCGTTTTCTTCTCCATCCTGTCCAGACCACCATGATGATTTCTTCCGGCCACAACTCATCACTGCAAAATTTACCACACAAACCTCTTACAATTCTATATTTTTTTAGCACTTCCCTACCTGTAGCCACCTCTATACAAACTCCACATAAGGTGATAGGTGGAGGGTTATGGGGTGATATGTGCAAGTAAAAAGTTATGGGGTGATAGGTGGAGGTGAGAGGACTATGGGGTATTAGGTGGAAAGGTTATGGAGTTATTGGGGGTTGTATTTTGTGTTGGTACTGGGATGCATAACACAATGGAAGGGGTAGAAGAGGAGTACAGAGCACACTGTACAATCTCTTTGGGGGGGATAGAGGACCATCCTCTTAGAGATTTTGCTGTGGCTGTAAACTGTACCCCCCAGAATCATATTGCTCAGCTTGAACCCCGTACCCTGCACCCCCAGAAAATCATTGGATTATGTCAGACCAACATTGGATTGATTTCTTAATTAAATGGTTAAATAGGGCGGATTGTGGGGACGCGTTTATTTAGATAAAGGTTTTTTGTTGCATTTGTATCTGTTATTTATTTATTTGTTAATTAATACCAGTGCTATTACGGAGGCGGTCTAATTATTAATCTTCCATTACTACCGCTCGGGCTTGGTGTTAGCCAGTAGTGTCTTTTGTCATCCCAAGGATGTCACTAGCCCCGTGTCACTATTATCCTAGTACTCAGCACACCAGGGTTATGGGAAGATCAGTAAGATGGACCCTTAATGGGGGTTAGCTTCTAGAGTGGCTGCCAGCTGTTATTTTTAGAATGGTAAGGGACCAGTATCAATGGACCTTCCCATTCTAATAATATCAGGCTGTACCTACGGTTTTACCTTGGCTGGTTATGGAGTTATCTGACACCTAGCCCGAGCGATCGTAATTGTCCGGCGTCTGTCAGATACCTCCACTACTATCACTGGAATTAAGTGGGAAGAGTACAAATTGCACGGATAAACAGAATGTGCCCTCCCTGATACCAGCCCTCTTGTACGATTTTATATGAAAAAATAGATCCAAAGTTGATCCGACGTAGTCCAAATGGGATCCTGCAGATAAACAAACATTACACACATACAACGAGGCTGGATAGACTCTTCAGTATCAAGAAAAGCTAGATGCCACTTTTGAGGGATGGAGCGTCACCCTGCTTTCGTGGATGCTGAATAGGCAATTGCCAGAGTCTCTCTGAAACCGCCAGAGACAGACCACAGAGGGCAGGAGCAAGGGACAGGAAAAAAGGGGGCTACTTCTAACCCCGACCGCCGCTGGAAACAGACCACAATCCTTACACACATTTACCCACACAAACAAGTACCCACAAACAAAAACCCCACAAGTACTCCACACACACATAAATACCCACCACCACCCGCACACACAAGTACCCCCACATAGGCAAATACTCCGCACACAAAAGTATCCCCAACCACGCACACACAAGTACTTCACACACACATAAATACCCACCCAGATGCACACACTGTTGTCCCAAATACCTTCAACAATGCACACAAGTCCCCCCCCCATACACATGCACAGAAGTATCCCCCACACACTCACACAGTTAAACTCCAGTCCTCCTCCGGACCCCACCTGTCCAACATCCTGGGGTCTCCACGCACTGCATTGCTGGTAGAGGGGGAGGAGCGTCGCGGCTCCCACTAAACCCCACCCCCTCCTCCCAGCACTGCTCTGCGGTCCGAAGCTATTTACCTATGTGGAAGCTATCATTGCGCCGTTGGCTTCAGGGCAGCGTCTATGCCGCTTCTCATGATAGAGAAGAACATCCGGCAAGCTGTTCAGCTGAGGAGATTTTGCTGACCATACAATGGTGGAGAGATCCAATCTGCGGGACAAAGCTGCCAAACCCGGGAGGCAAGTATGACTTTACCCCATAGTCAGGGGTCACATAATGGAATTCTAGAGAAAAAAGGAAAATCCATTTCATACGTAAGGTCAGAATTTTGTGAAGGTTAAATAGAAGTGAGAGGAAGTGATCCCTTTACTCTATATGGACACTTTATTTGCAGTGTTTCTTGAGGCTGGAGATGGGATCTGCTCTCAGGACACTTCATTGAGGGCCACCTTTCCTAGAACAGCCTGAATTCTTAGTGAAATTGGATGACAACAAGGTTCTGGAAACCTTTATTACAAGATTCTGATGGGAAAACTCGCTCTGTTATTCCACCACATCCTAGAGATGCTTATAAACTGGAGCCCTGGTGACTGCAGCCATTAGGCCGTACAGGACCTCATTCGTCCCCCGTCCATGAGATTCAGCTGGAGATGTGCACTTTGTATCATGATGATCTGCGTTATAGCCATGATGAGGATTGTCACTACCAGATGATGTCACTTGTATTAAAGTGCTTGCCATTGCGTATTGAAGGGCCAGATGTGTGGGAAGCGGACAGACCTGATTGTCAGACAAGGTTGTGCCTCTCAGAATCTTGTACCAAAATATTCTAATAGTTATGCTGAAAACTCTGTTCAGTATTTTCTATCAAAACTTTTTAATACTTCAATTGACATTTTATTGCCAAATGTCTGCCAACTCTTCACATAAATATCATGTAGAAAAGATAAAGGTCACTTTTTTGCATTTCGTTACAAGTGCAGCCTAGGATCCTCTCCGGCTCCGGACTTTGCGAGCGAAGCAGTTCCGGGCGTGTTGGCTTTCATTCGCTCTCCGGCCCTCGCATCTATCAGGGTCCTCTCGCAGCCGGCACGGCTTAGCAAACACTGTAGCTCCGGGCTGTAGCTTGTTCCGTCCTCCACTCATCATATCTGCTACGTTTCAGGGGAAATGCCCCCCTTTGTCAAGCATCCTGGGACAGCATTGTAATCAAATAGATATACAAATTACAATAACATGATTAAAAACAGATGTGTAGGATAAATGGTCTGCATTAACAACTATATTTTACACTTTTATTTTAAGCCATATCATTAATCTTCTGTTTATCAACCCCCTGAAATTCTCCTACTCTGTGAGGGGGCGCTACAAGAAACACGCTGTACCGACACTCTTCATGCAACCCCTTGGGACTAAAGTCTCAAACCTGGTTGATCAAAAACTTCTATTTGAAGTAACGTTTACTTAATATCCGTTCTGATATTTTTTTGTTGACACCTCCTCTAAACGCACCATCTAAGGTCACATAATTATGTGTTCCTCATAAAAATGTCTCGTTCCTTTGTTGGGACTCACCAAATTCTCTTGATTTCTCGTTTTCTTATGGAAAACAGAAGGAAACTCATACAGTTTAATGAATTATCATTACAATACATCCTTTATTGGAATTTACTGTACTAAACATCCAACCATATCCATTATCTTGATGTGATGGTGAAGGAGTTGCACGACCCTTGGGCCACATTGAGAGTATTAAAAAGATTTGATAGAAAAGCTAACGAGTATTCGGCTTCTAAATTTGGAAGTTTTTGACAAGATGGGAGTAGGGAGAAATCCGGGTTGTGCCGGATACTTAATAATTAACCACGGAAAGGCATTAATTTCCCAATTGCAGAGAAGTAGCGATTTGTGATGTACGTCTCGAATCTTATCAAGTCCAGGTTTATGTGATAAAAGTGATGAGTGAGTGAGGAGCGAATCCTGGACTGTGTCACTGATACGTTACGTGTATATTTACAAGATTTATAAGGCTTGCAGTCACACAGGCTTGTTCTCATTGCAGATTATTGAGTAATGAGAAATAAACACAGTGAAGTCCCATGATTATCTCAGCTAGGAGACCGTTGTGTGCCGGCACAGGGGTAGCAGCGAGGACAGGTGGCAATGACTCCATAAGTTGGTAGGTTGTCACAGGATCTGGCATCCACACAGCTGCTGAAGGGGCCAATAGAGGCAACTGCACATCCTGGGCCCCCACACATGCTCCCTAGGGTCCAGGACAGTAATGGAAGCCTGGTATGCTCATTCAACCAATGTAGCGTTTTAGCCGCCTGACATTACACATTGTCCCATCTGCCCAGGAGAGATTATAGATGTACAAGTCTGTAGGAATGGATCATTACTGAAATTGGGTGAGGAACACCTTGCAACCTGAATGAATGGCCTAGTGCACACCCTAAAGGCTTTCCCCAGACAATAACGCCAGCAATGGTTGCATGTTGTTTATTCTCTGATGTTTCTCACCTGACACGCCAATGTCTATCCGTTCAATGAAGCTGAAAACGTGACTCATCAGTGAATCAATCCTTTGCCATCTGCAGAGGTTCAGTTCCGGTAGTGGCCAGGAAAAACAGATGCTTTTCCTACTGATGTAGCTTGGGTTTATTAAGAGGTGCGCTGACATTCGTCTGCTCCTGGGCCCCATACGCAGCAGGATCTGCAGACATGTGATGACATCCGTCTGCTCTGGGACCCCATACACAGTGGGGTTCAGCCGCGGGTGCAGTGACATCCGTCTGCTCCAGGGCGCATACGCAAGTAGGGGTTAGCGAGATGCGTGGACATCCGTCTCTCCAGGCGCCCATATACAGTTAGGATTAGCAAGGTGCAGTGACATCAATCTGTCCAGGGCCCCATACACAGTTGGGTTAGAGAGGTGCAGGACTCCGTCTGCCCAGGCCCCATACACATAGGGTTGCGGGAAGTGCAGTACATCCGTCTGCTCGGAGCCCCGCACTGGGGGGTTGGGAAAGGTGCAGTGACATCCGTCTGCTCCAGGGCCCCTATACGAAAGGATTCAAGGGTTTGCAGTGAAACCATTGCTCCGGGGCCCCCAACCAGTAGGGTTAGCGAGGTGCAGTGACGCTGTCTGCCCCAGACCCCAAAAAAAGTTCAACAAAAAAGCCCAATGAAGGTAACATTTACCTTTTTACGTGGGGAATGCCCTCTTTTTAAACCCCTTTGCCCATGCATGACCGGGTCACCGGCCCCCCTTTTGGGATACGAACAATTTGTATAGATCACACTTGGACATGAGGGTCAGATGCAGTCGGACCTTTTTAAAACTTAATACATTTTCTTTATTGAAGCCATTTTTAAAAAAACCACATAATTCGCTGAACAGACATGAAAACAGGAGACCACGAATGGCTAAACGGGAATGACACGACCAAAGATTTCAGGTCACATGACCCCCACCTGGGGTACGATGTCATTGGGCCAAAAATCGTTGGGCAGTGTCATCTACTGTTTAGCCCATATCGTGGGGCTCCTGTTTTCATGTCTGGTCACGAAATTATGGGTTTTTTTTAAAGAGGCTTCAATAAAAAAAATGTAAATTAAGATTTTAAAAAAGGTCCGACTGCACTACCCCATGTCCAAGTGTGAAACTATACAAATTTTCGTACCCAAAAAAATAGGGGTTTGCGGGAAGGCTTGACTCCCTCTGCTCCGGGGGGCCCCTACACATAGGGTTATGGGGGTGCTACATCTTCTACTCCAGGGCCCCAAAAAAAGTAGGATCGCAGAGGTGCAGTGCTCCGTCTGCTCGGGGCCCCATACACATAGGGTTAGTAGAGGGGCAGTGGACATCTGTCTCCTGGACCCTACACGGTAGGGTTAGCAAAATGCTTTTATCCGTTCCCCCTGGGCCATACACAGTAGGGTTTGCAGAGGGGCAGTATATCCCCTGTTCCGTGCCCATAACAGTAGGGTTAGTAAGGGCAGTGACATCTGTCTGCTCTGGGGCCCCTAACACAGTAGGGGTTTGCAAGGTTCAGTGACATCTGTCTCCTCTTCTCTGCACTGTCCACGTCTTATTTCTCCACTCCCAATTCACTTTCACCACAGCAGCCGCCAACAGAATACAATATGTGAAAGCCAATAATCAACCTTTTCTGTAACTCTCATATTCGCCATTTTATCTTTTCTATTGAGGGTATTGTGTAGACTGGCTATCACAACCTTAACACATAGCAATGTCAGCGCTCCACAGGGAATCTCCTGCACATGCTACTTAACATGAAATTGGGATGTGGTCATAATAAGTGGTCATGCTGGATCCATCTCCGGCTTTGCCCAAAATAACTTTAATTAAAAGATTGCCAGAAGAAGTTTTCCTGCCTAAAAGGCAATGTTTATAATTGTTTCATCTTTTGTGGTTCTGAAGAGGGAATAATAAATCATTAAACATATTTTTTATTTTAACAGAACAAGGTTGTAAGATCTATGAAGGAGGAAACGGCATGTCCTCACTAAGTTTTTAGTAGAAGAATGAAGCTATCAGGCAGCACTTGCAGGGGATTACGCCAAAATAGCTGAATGTACATCCAGGGTCGAACTGAGTTACAGGACCAGTCCTTATTCCCAACAATGATGAGGCTCCTTCTCTGACCAACCCACATGGTTACCACAAGTACAGGCAATAAGAGGGGAAAAAGGTTTTCCATGTGGGTCAATGTGCGGTGAACTGTTTTCAAAACCACCTCAAACACTTGTTAATCACAGACAGAATTTCACACAGGAGGGAGAAGCCTTTTTTTCTTGATTCGGAATGTGAGAAATCTTTTTACAGAGAAATCAACTCTTGTTAGACATGAGAGAACTCACACTGGAGGGGAGAAGCTTCTTTCCATGTTCAGAATGTGGGAAATCTTTTACAGACAAATCAACACTTGTTAGACATGAGAGAATTCACACAGGAGAGAAAGTGTAATATTCCATAAGAGAGAAGTCGCACAGAATGTGGAAAATGTTTATTATTAATCCCTTCCTGATGGAGCCACAGAAATAGCCATATGAGGGCTTTTATTTTGCAGGGCAAGATGGACTTTCTAATGGTGTCATTCACCGAACCATAGTATATACTGGGAGGAGACCGCAATTAAATAATTCTGTGGAGGGCAGGAAGCAGAAGAATGTGAAACATCGTTCTTGCACCTAGTTTGTGGGAGTTTTGGTTTTACGGCGTTCAATCTTTAGTATAATTGATGAGTTTTCTGTATTCTACAGGTTGATATGAATCAGGCAAAACCAAACATGTAGGGTTTCCGTTATGTTTTGGTACCATAAAAATTTTTTATGTACTATCATTTACAGACTTAATTGAGAAGCATTTTTGCACTTTTTGTTGCTCCCGGTTTGGATACATGGGACTTTTTTGATTCAATTTATTCCTGTTTTTAGGGGACTTTTCTTCTCCGGTGTTCAACACACAGGATAAATGATGTTATATCCTAATAGATCAGACTTTTTTGGATGCGGCAACTCCAAATATGGGGAACTTTTTTATTGTTTTATTTTTTTAATTTGCAAAATGGTGAAAGGGGGGTGTTTGGAACTTTAATATGTTTTTATTTATTTTTTTTACACTTCAAAACTTCTTTTTTTTTTTACTGTGACTTTGAGTCATTCTAGGATGCTTCACCACTAGGGTGCGCGATCGCTTATACAGCCTAATGCAATGTAAAACAATACATTAGGGTGTACAAAGGTGGTGGTTTTACTACTTCCTGCCTGGGTGAAGAAAATATGGTGGCAATGGAAGTCTTCACAAGGCAGAGGCCCCGATCGGAGTGAGGGACAGTGTGCGTTACCGTTACCCATTGCTTTAGACGCTGTGGCCATCTTTGCTGCAGCGTCTCAGGGGTTAAACAGCGCGAGATGGCGATTAGCAGCTTACACCCACTGGCTACACCGATCCCACTACTAATTCCTTTACCAGTTTTAGGACATACTAATATATTAAGTTCTATAACAATGTACAGAACACGAGCGCATTAGGTCTGGGGGTTAGTGTAAGTCTAAACAACAAAAGGTGATAATTCACATATGGGATATATCACCAACACCACATTACCAATGTAAATCTCTGACCTCGCTATAATAAATATGTATAATAAATATAGCACACCTTTGTTAAAATTTCTGTCCACATTAATTCAGTCCTTGTTGGAGAATTTCGGTAAACATTTCCCTCTTAGAAAGATTCTAGAGCTCCAAGAATAACCAGTGTGCTGATAAATTCACAAGAGCAAAATTGAAGGACGAAAGCACAGCACATACAATGCAGGAGATAATACCTAACACCCCGGCCATCTAGAATCCATATTGACAGGATCTCTTTAAGAATATTAGATGGTAATAGCTAGTCTTTAAGCTGTAAATTTCCTAACTGCTGGTAATGTTTAGTGAGAGACCCCCATAACCCTATACCACATAGGTTTCTTTTTATCAGTGTTTCTCACATTTTGTTGTGAGAACCTGCCCCAAATGGAGATTAGTGAGTATGTTTAATTTTATTACCCAGCAATGTTTAGGGAGAAGGATGGAAATGTAGGTGCTCATGGCTTATTACCAGGGGTGTTCAACATCCAGTGATGGATTTTTCCAGTGCCAGGTTAACCTCTGAAGAACTGGCTGTTCGGAGGGGGGGGGGGGGCCTTATACTGGAAAAATACTGATCTGTTAGCTTGTGTAACACTTGGTTGCGCAGGCATTTCTTTCAAATGAGATATAAGCTGAGAAGGTTTTCTGGAAAGTTAGAAGTATCTGGACCTGTGGGCGTGAGGGACGCCTCACCGCCACAGTGATGAATCCCAGGAATGTCTCTATCTTCGCTGGCCCATTTCTGTACACAACCGCCAATCTGAGAGAGAATGGTTGAAAGAGTCTGAGGGTGTGGACCTCAAAGGAGGGGAAAGTGAGGATGATGAGGGAGGAATGAGCTGATGGGTGCAGTATGGAGAAAGAAATATGCCAACTCCTCCACCCTGCCTGTACTCAGATGAGAGCGGCAAGGAAAGCAGTGTCTGATTGCTGGAGCCATGTTTCTGTGAGAGCCAGCAGGTTGAGTTTATTACAGACAGATTGAACGTTTCCACAAAACACTTTTAAATAGGGGCAGCAAAAGTCGTACAACGAATAGCAAGAAGGTTAGCAGGTTTCTAGGGAAAAAGAGGTGGGATGAGCAAAAAGGAGGGTGGGCCGGGGTTTTAGGAGAGATGTCACCCACAGAAAGAAGCAGGAGAATGAAGAATGACAAGAGCGGCAAGGAAAGCTGTGTCTGATTGCTGGAGCCATGTTTCTGTAAGAGCCAGCAGGTTGAGTTTATCACAGACAGATTGGATTTTTTAATTTGCAAAATGACGAAAGGGGGGGATTGGAACTTTTAATATGTTTTTATTTATTTTTTTTACACTTTAAAACTTCATTTTTTTTTTACTGTGACTTTGAGTCCCTCTAGGGTGCTTCACCAGTAGGGGGTGCGATCACTTATGTGTTCGTTGCCCATTGCTTTAGACGCTGTAGCCATCTTTGCTGTGGCAGCTCAGGGGTTAAACAGCGCGAGATGGCGATTAGCAGCTAATACCCACTGGCTACATTGATCCCGCTATAATGTTCCTTACCAGTATTAGGACGTACTAATATGTTAAGTTCTATAACAATGTACAGAACGCGAACGCGTTAGGTCAGGGGTTAGGTCTGACCGCAAAAGACGTACAACGAATAGCAAGAAGGTTAGCAGGGTTTCTATGGAAAGAGGAGGTGGGATGAGCAGTAAAGGCAGGTGGGCCGGGGTTAGGAGAGATGTCACCCACAGCAAGAAGCAGGAGAATGAAGAGTGACAGCAGATGGTTCAGTGATGTATATGAGCGGCGTTTTTGCGGCACTATGGAAGTAGGTGGTTTGTGGTAGTTGAAAAGGGAAAATACTGTATGGGATGAAAACATGGGTGAGGAAAGGAGAGAGACGCTGATGTGGATAACATTCTCAGGGGGCATGACTGGGTTGGTAAGCGAGGAGGCAGATGGCTGCAAGGTAGACAGCAATAGTGAACATGGTGAACAAGATGACTAGATACTCACAGAAAAAGCGTTCCTCCTAGCCCTCCTGCCCATTTCGTCTCATTTCTGTCTTATTTCTCTCTATCTTGGTCAATAGCAACAATAAACACAAGGTGATTATTGAAGACAGAGATTTGGTGAAATCTATGCATTCACCATGAAACAAAGCAGTAATTACACATTTACAGCAATGAGGATGATGGGAGCTGTAGTCACAATTCACATACCTATGAAGAAGATCATGATCAGATGGTTGTAGGTGCTCTATCAATCAATCAATCAATTTCTGTCTTATTTCAGCTGCTCACTTTCAAATCTGTTTCACTTGCAAATATGGTTCACTTCTCTATATGGCAAAACTGACCCTGTAGTAATTAGAAATAGATATATCAACCGCTGTAGTAATGAGGAAATACTATAGGCCCCCTGTAGGGCCCAGGCTAGTTTAAAAAAAAAAAAAGAACGTTAATCACCTTTCCGGATCCCCTGCAGAGCGGGTGCCTCGGCGTCCCGGCGAGACCCCCGCAGTGCAGGGGCTGTGACGACACAGCTTTCATCAAGCTTCCTGCGCCAGCGATATGTAGCTACAAGTGCTCAGTGAGAGCCTTATCTACAATGATAGGCAAAGCAGGGACGGAAATAACCCGTCCCTGCTTTCTCTATAGCGAAGCAACTGCATACCATGTGTGCAGCTGCTAACTCTGTGCGGCCGGATTACAACGGCCACACAGAGTGACGCCGACCACCTGGACTTTCATTCAACTGGCAGTCGGCATCAGGTGTAGTCGAGGCCATGGACCGGCAGAGCATGCGCTATGGCCCGGTGCCGGTCTGCGGCCCAGCGCTTGGGGACACCTGGTGTGGAGATAGTGATGTCCGTATAGTTAAATAAAATAGTTTTCTCTAGTTAGAAGTAAATAAAGCACATACATCTTACACGCCCCGTAATTCTACAAGCTCCAAAATAAAAATGTTCCCCCATCTTCCCCGAGACCTGCTCAGCGGGGGAGACGGAGGCTTTCCTGGCCTCAGATAGTGATTCGGACGAGGAGTTTTTTTGCGTTGCCTTGTCCGTATCTCCGCTGATGAATCCTTCCGTAGAAGTCCCCGTGTATCAGAAAAGGTGACTCCATATGGATGATTACCAGCAACAAATCCCTTGCTTTGTGGCCACCCCAATACTCTGTATCAACACTACAGGCCTCACTGAAATAGATTTTTAATATCTTTCTCTGAGGATCTGGTGGATGTCATGGTGGCACAGACCAATCTCTATGCCCAGCAGTTTTTGGCCCTAAACCCATGTCCTCATTCTGCAGGTGGAACCCCGTGGACGCTGGAGAGATTATAACATTATTTTGCATATGAGCATAGTGAAGAAGCCCGAGGCCCGGCAGTATTGCAGTACTGATATTTTCTAGAGTGCACCAATTACCTCCATGCCATGTCCTGTCCACACTTTGAACAAATACAGATTTTTGCATTATGTGGATAATGCACTGCGCCCGCCCCGTGATGACCCCACCTATGACCGCTTGCATAAAGTCCGGCCATATTTTCAGCGGTCTATACCCCTGAGAAATGTATTTCAAGGGCAGCCTTAAACTCCGCCAGTACCCGCCCAGTAAAAGAGCACGGTACAGGATAAAAATATACAAACTGTGGGTACACCCACAGCTTCAGGATTTACCAAGGGAAGGACAGCCAAATTGTACCCCCAGAATGCCTCCCTTTCCCTAAAAATAAGTGGAAAAATAGTGTGGGATTTTGTGCACCCACTGTTGGATAAAGGTGACCACCTGTACGTGGATATCTATTACACCAGCATTCCACTTTTAAGTCCCTCGGCTGCCATCGTACAGCAGCCTGCGGCACAGTGCGCAAGGTCCAGAGGGGACTCCCTAAACCCTTTGTTGTGTAATTGCTCCCAAGGGGAGAAAGCAGGTCTCAATCCAGTGATGACCTGCTGCTGGTCAAATATAAGGACAAGAGGGATATCCTTGTATTGACCACATGTCACGGCCCCAGCACTACCCCTGCCCATGTACAAGGTACCAGTACAGTCGCCCTCAAACCCGACTGTATTATGGATTACAAACGGTACACGGGAGGGGTAGACCTGTCTGACCAGGTGCTGAAGCCGTACAGTGCCGCACGGAAGACCAAGGTGTGGTACAAGAAGCTGCCGTGCAGATGGCGATGTACAAGGCTTTTATTCTCTTCTGTTGTACAGGCCAAGCAGGGACGTTATTACCTTCCAAGAGAAGGAAATACAGGCGCTGGTTTATGGGGAACCAGGGAGGCCCCAGCACTTCTGGTTGTGACGTCCTCTGTATTTTACCCGGGCAGCATTTCCTTAATGAAATCCCTTCCACTGGTAAAAAGGGAAGGACACAAAAAAGTGCAGAGTGTGATACAAAAGGGGGATCAGAAAAGACACAACTTCCCAGTGTGAGACCTGCCCTGATGAGCCCGGCCTCTGCATAGAGATTGCTTCACACTGCACCGCTCCTCCATGGATTACTAGTTGTAGCTTTCTTTTATACTTTTGTATTTGCACCGTTCCCTGAAGCACCGAACCTTTCATAGATTGTATTGTGCGGTAACACGGCGCGGCCGGAATAATGGCAGTTTGAATGAGAAAAAAAGGTGAAAATTACAAAGAAACTTTTATTTAGAATGATATAAAACATTACAGAAAGATGTAATAGAACAAGCTTCAAATTAAAGATACATGAACAGTTGTGAACAAGCGTAGGTAGATACAAAACATATCATAAGTCCAATCTATCACAAGCGACATGTGGAAGTATCATTAATTGAAGTAAAACAGAACATCATATGAGGAAACATCAGAGAGTAATAAGAGGTTTGTCTGGCTGTGAGCGTGAACACAATAGAGACAGATTCTCTAACAGGGACAACATCAAGAGGGAGAGTAAGCCCCTGGGATGTTCTATGAGAGCGGGTTATGGTGGCATTGCAGCAAGCGTTACCTAGGACTTGGAAGCACAGACAAGTTAGCCCGGTCTAGGTGTTGGGACTGTAACATGGTGTAGCAAACAAGGCTCAGAAACGGAGGCTGAATCAACAATGTGTAATATAAGGAAAGGAGGGGAAAGGGGAGCAGTCGGAGCCAGCAGCCCATCACAGGGGAGCAGTGGTTATCCTATGACTCAAGAGACATCGCAGGTGCCATATTTTTGTGTCATCTCTCAAAGAGTGCAATAGTGAGGGGATTTGCAATAAGTGAGCCATTCCCCCAAGGGGTGCAGGAAGCGTTCCGCTTCGTTAATCGGGTCACTATGCAACTCCTCCAAACTACAAATTGTGTGAACCCCTTTGAACCACTCCATAAGGGTGTGGATCGCCATCATTGGAGAATGACGGCCTTAGCTGCTTGTAGTAGGAATGAGAGTGTGATAGAAGTGGACGATGGTCAGTCCATTCTGTAACGATCCGGCGGTAACAGCATACGCTGAGGCGCCACTCGTTGGTATCCGGGAGTGGATCCACTGTGATCACCGCAGGCGAGATGGTAGATGGTGATCCACACCTGGGTGAGGAGTCTAAGGGGCCCCCGGTCTTCACTGGAGTGCGCTGCAAAGCAGGATGGACTTTGCTGCAAGGAACCTCCAGGTCACTACCCCTGACGTGGCTACCTGCGGTGACAGCTGAGGTGCAGGACAGGAACTCCAGGTACAGCAGGAAAACGTGTGCAGCAGGATACAGCAGGAATAAACGTATGCAACAGGTGCAACGGCAGGATACACAGCAGGTACTGGACAGGTGCAATGGCAGGATACACAGCAGGTACTGGACAGGGATTACGGCAGGATACACAGCGGGTACTGGACAGGTGCACCGGCAGCATACACGACAGACAGGTGGTCAGGAGCTCTGGTGGACTGCTGGAACTGGACCAGCATCTCGGGTTAAATCCAGAAAAGCAGACCTGAGATGCTGGCAGGAGCTCAGATGGACACCCTCTCAGCATGAGGCACAACAATGGACTGACCCAGAGCAAAGACAGGAACTTCCTCTTATACCCAGGGGTCACAGGTCAAGAGGAAGGTGAACAGGACAGAGAACCGATAAAGGGCAGGAAGCTGCTGTGCACGCACGCACCCTAGGAGATGCAGTGCATACATAGGACCCCAGGAAGTAAGTACAAAGAAGGCACAGACATGCTGATGGTCCAAGGCAGGGCCTGCAGCGTGAACCGTGACAGTGAGTAGATGAGTTTTCAGAATATGTGCTGGACGGTGGATGGCAAAGCGCAGTAAAATGGCTGGGTCGTTGTCTAACCTCTCACCACAAATCAAATGAATAACGTGGATTATTTTGGTCCAAAAGGGTTGTAAGGAAGGACACTTCCACCATATATGGAGCATGGTACCAACTTCCCTTGACACTGCCAGCAAATATTGGTAACTAAGGGGGTATATGGCGTGCAGTAGGGCGCGGACCCTGTACCATCGGGACAGGATCTTATCATTTATTTCCTGGATCCTTACTGAGACAGGTTTTGTGGGCCAGCAGAAACATTTTATTCCAGTCCTCATCTGAGAATTCTTTGGATAATTCCCTCTCCCAAGCTGCTTGGTATGAGAGTTTGAGGGGAACACACAAAGCAGATATTAGGCCGTAGGTCTTTGAGAGAAGATGCTCAGTATGAACTTTCTGGATACATCAGGTCTCAAAGGTCCTCAAATTTAAGGACAGAGATGATTTATGTGTAGAATAGAAACTGCGCAACTGGTAATAATTCAATCTGGAAAACCGTGTGGAAGCAGAATTCATGATTAAGTCAGAGTATGACTTAAAGGTGTTGTCTAAAGATAGGTCTTTCATGACTATAAAACCTTTATCCCCCTGTGGCCGGGTGAACTTAGGCAGTCGCATGGTGCTGCCACTAGATGGCGTACGTTAGGGGACCTGGTAGAAACGTGCCACCGAGGGCATGGTCTCGGTGGGGGACGCCAGGTGTTGTCAGTCAGCAACATTAGGTTGCTGACACTCATATGTAGTATGGCTGATGTCCAGCCATTATGGGTTGGCTTTCCCGGAACAGCTGCAGTTGGGTGGGTGGCTGTTCCCACGTTCCCATGTTCCAGTTCCGGGTTTTACCAGGCCTATAACAGCCTGGTACTCTGGGTTATCTAGGGGTGTGGTCAGCTGCAGTTTGGAGTAGCAGTGAAGCTGGTGAGAGGAGGCTCTGAACCCCCAGGCTTGAGGAAGCCGAAACCAGTGGAGACTGCTGAAGTTGGTGCTGGTGGTGCTGGATGGTAGATCCAGACCACAGGTTAGAGAGGCAATTTAATGTTTAGTTAGTGGGTAGACGGCCGAGGATTTTATTTATGTTTTTTATGTTTGTGTTCTGTATACTGGACCTCAATAAAGCTGGTTGAGGCCAGTTTTAAACGGAAGACCTGTGTCGGTGTGCCATCCGTTTTACCAAAGACAGCGTTCCCGAGAGCTAAAGACCCCCTAAGACTGTCCAAGATGGCGTCCGGACGTAAGTGAGGCGTCACACCCCCGTAATGAGAAAGGAGGCTGCTTGCAAGGCGTTGGGTGAGATGGGGTTTCCTGTGAACAGGGTGAGGGGACCTCCCAGCTCGAAGATGTGCATGGAGGAGGGGCATGCTCTGTGGGTCGCTATGGTGGTTTGAGTTACCAAAGGAAGGGTACATAGGATTTTTTTGGGTAACATTGAGGGGGGTAGCCAAGGTAAGGGTGCAAAGGGATGGGCATATAAAACGGACTCAATTTTAACCAAAAGTTTAATACGTGCATGATGGAAGCAGTCCAGGATCCTAACTGCTACTGAAGAATAATTTTCACCTTTATAATGCACAATAATGTCTGGGAATTAATTTTATGAAACACTTATCAGGTCAAGATTTTAATGACACCCCTTAAAATGATCCTTGAGGGGTGAACTTTCTAAAATGGGGTCACTTTTCGGTGTTTCATGATCTCAGTTCACATCACAGTATGTGCAACTGAACAGCATTTGCTTTGTAATTCAGTAAAATAAGGCGTGTCCAGCAAGAGGCCGCTGTGTCTCCTCTGCGACGTGTAGTAGGAGCCAGCCAAATCCTAGGGTGACATGGGGTGTCCCTAGAACAGGGAGACATGGCACAAAAATTAGAAATCTAATTTTCACTTTTGCACAAGTGGAAAAAAAACCACTCCCGTGGGGTCAAAATGCACATTATACCCCTAAAAGAATTCACTGACAGGTTTAGTTTCCAAGATGGGGGTCACTTTTGTTTTTTTTTCTCTGTTCTGGAACTTGGGGGGCTCTACTAATGCATCATGGAGGCCTCCAACTAATCCAGCTTATTTTGCATTCCCAAAGCCAAATAGTCGTCCTTCCCTTCTGAGACTCACCACGTGCCACCAACCTACTTTATGACTATATATGGGTTATTACCTAACTCAGAAGAAATTGGGCAACAGGTTTTGGGGTGTTTCTTCCCTCCTTTTTTTCAGAGTTGAAAAATTGGAGAAAAATAGTGCAATTTGTTGGAAATATTGTAATTTTTTATTTTAAAAATCTGGTTCCAGAAGTTTCTGTGAAAAGCCTGTGGGGTGAAAATGCTCACTATACCCCTAGATGAATTCACTGAGGGGTGTGGTTTTCAAAATTGAGTCACTTTTGTTTTCCTTTTCTCTGTTCTGGAGCTTGTGGACTCTATTAATGCAACATGAGGGCCTCCAACCAATCAAAATTATTCTGAAATTCCCAAAGCCAAATAGCGCTCCTTCCCTTCTGAGACTCATCAAGTGCCCCAAATATACTTTATGACCACATATGGGGTATTGCCTTACTCAGAAGAAATTGGGCAACCGGTTTTGGGGTGCCTTTTCTCCTCTTTTTTTGTGAAAATGAAATATTTGAGAATAATGGTGCATTTTTGGGGAAAAACTGTAATTTTTCATTTTCACTACCTGATTCTAAAAATTTCTGTGAAAAGCCTGAGGGGTCGAAATTCACACTATACCCCTAGATGAATTCATTGAGAGGTAACTTATGGGGGATTATCTCTGTTCTGGAACTTGGGGGCTCTACTAATGTAACATGAGGGCCTCTAACCAATCCAGCTTAATCTGCATTCCCAAAGCCAAATATATCTCCTTACCTTCTGAGACTCACCACGTGCCTGAAACCTACATTATGACCACAAATGGGGTAATGTCACAGTTGGAAGAAATTGTCCAGCAGGTTTTGAGGTGCTTTTTCTCGTACTTTCTTTGTGACCATGAAACATTTGAGGAATTTATTGGAAAAAAAATAAAATTTTTCATTTTCTTTAGCACAAGACTGGCATTAACCCTCTGTCACTATTACCCAGGTACCCACCGCACCTGGGGCACTGGGAAGAGCTGGGCAACTGTCCGAAGCAGACCCTCTGATGTGATGGTCAGCTTCTGGGGCGGCTTCGGGCTGGTATTTTCAGGGTGGGAAAGGCCAATATTCATTGAGCTCCACATCTTAATGATATCATCCTGAAGCTGAAGATGAGGAAAGGAAGCGTTTTGGGGAAACTAGTGTCGCTAGACATTTTTTAGAGCAGAATCATACTTTACCAGAATTACGATGGGCAGTGTTGGAGGAAATACACGAAAAGGAAGGTTGTAGCGTGGAAACACAGCTTCTGCGACGAGAGGCTAGATGGATCCACACTATGAATACACTTATCCCGACCGGAATGAATGAGCAGTTAGGTTTAAAAGAATTTTTATAAGAATGTTGTGTAATGGCTTATAGTTCATTGTGACGTAATATATTCTGGTGGTATAAATACCATGATGGAAGTATTGAGCGCATGCTTGAGAAAGGGGGAGGAGCACCCGAAACGTCATGCGCGCCCGCACTACGCCCGCCTGTGCAAACAGTGGAATCCACATGGAATAGCCACGCTATGCTGACATCAAGAAATGAGTTTGTGCCGCTTTCTATGGACATGGGCCAACTGGATTGCAAGTACTAAAGTGTAATCACTTGAAGTTTCATTTTTGGAAGCTTTTAATAAATTTTTGCTACAGTGTATGATATATTGCCTGCTACCGATCTATGTCTGTCTTATAAGGGAGATTGAGGAGTCTCCATGTAGCAGTGGCTTAATATATGCGGCTATAAGGATATTTCACTACCTTTATATTGATATAGATCATCCTGAAGCTGCAACCTTGGCTGTTTTTATCCTGTATTAAAAATCTAAAAGAACAAATTGTTAAGAAAAAAAAAAATGACGTGGAGACCCCTTAATTTCTATAACCAGCCAAGATAAAACCGACAGCTGCAGCCTGATACTATCAGAATGGGAAGTTCCATCGATACTGGTCCCTTCCCATTCTAAAAATACCAGCCACTCCAGAAGGGGACCATCACATCAGAGGATCCACTTCTGATGGTTACCTGGCTCTTCCCAGTACCCCATGTGTGTTGTGTACTGGGGTAATAGTGACATAGGTTTAGTGTCAGCCTTGTGGTGCCAAAAACACTGCTGACTAAACACCAAGCCCGAGCGATAGTAATGGAGAGGCATCTGTCACATGCCTCTATTACTATCACTTGAAGAAAATGAAAAAAAACAGAAAAGCAGAAAAAAAAATATTTCTTTAAACAGTCACTGACACCCACCCTCGTCAATCATCTTATTAAAGAAATAGATACAACACTGGTCCGACATAGTCCAAAAGGGAAACCTGTAAAAAACAAAGAAAATACAGAAATCCTACAGATGAGGCATTACCCAGCTTTCCCAATCAATGAATAGCCTATTCAGTGACTGGGAAAGCTGGGTGACATGCCCCACAGCAGGCATCCAGAAAAGCAAGGTGCCTGCTGTGGGAGATGGGTGCACTGTGCTTTCCTTGGTGCCTGCTTTGGGGATTGGGCCATCACCAAGCGTTCCTGGATGTTAGATAAGTTATTCAGCATTCAGGAAAGCTGGGTGACATCCCCCATAGAAGGCATCCAGGAAAGCAGAGAGGCACCCATCTCCCACAGCAGGCACCTAGCTTTTCTGGATGCCTGTTCTGGGGAATGTCACCCAGCAGATGAATATTCTATCCAGCATCTGATAAAGCTGGTTGACATCTCCCGCAGCAGGCATCCAGAAAAGCAAAGTGTGTGCTGCAGGGGATGGCGCCACTCAACTTTCCTGCATACTGGAGGCCATGGAGGATGGGGAAAGGGTCCAGGTGGTGGACAGGGAGGAAGGGGTTCGGGTGGGGGACAGGGAGTGATTAGAGCCTGATCCCTGAGACATTCCGAAAAATCTGGACTTCTCCACACTGTCCTGGGACAGTGCTCCCAAATCAGGACAGATGGGAGGAAGGGACTATAAACTATGTAGGGGCCCCACACTGTGGTGTATATTGGGGCCATGAACTATCTAGGGCCCCGCCCGGTGGTGTATATTGGGACCATGAACTATGTAGGGGCCCCGCACTGTGGTTTATATTGGGACCATGAACTATGTAGTGGCCCCGCACTGTGGTGTATACTGGGTCCATAAACTATGTAGGGTCCCGCACTGTGGTGTATATTGGGGCCATGAACTGTTTAGTGGCCCGCACTGTGACGAAGCTGAAGTTGGTTTCACCAGTTTCTTATTCGCTGCAAAATATTTTTTTGTTTTTTAAGAGAATAATAAATAGGAAAACTTATCAGCTTAATAAATGTCATTAAACTGATATGGACCAAGGAGAAACCAGTTGAACCAAGCCTGGTAAACACTAACAGTTGGCATAAAATGGGCATCAAAGCAGAAACCTAAAACTAAGATTTAAAGGGTTAAATGGCTTTGGGCCACTGATCCCACATGGTCATCATACTAAGAGGTATGGCCCACATCAAATTCAGTTAACTCCAGCCTGGTCCGAAGTGCTTCTGGGCATTAAAACTGGCATCAAATTGGGCAGATGGGCAGTTTTCAGTGATTTGAATAAGTAACTGGTTTTTTAAAGGGTTAAATGACTTTGGGCCACTGATCCCACATGGCCATCATACCAAGAGGGATGGCCCACATCAAATTCAGTTTACTCCAGCCTGGCCCAAATTGATTCTGGGCATTAAAACTGGCATCAAAGTGGGCAGACGGGCAGTTTTCACTGATTTGAATAAGTAACTGGTGTTTTTACAGGGTTAAATGGCTTTGGGCCACTGATTCCACACTGCCATCATACCAAGAGGGATACCCCACATCAATTTACTGAACACTTCTTCACATATAGTGGCACATCAGTTCAAATGGTTACAGTTCTCAATTTAAGCCTCAAGCCCAGTGGGTATGATCAGAAATAGTTGCAAAAGAGATTTTGGGCGACATGTCCGAAAAGTGGCGTATCTATGCCAGTTTTAGGCGCATTAAATCAGTGTAAAGTGCCCCTGAAAGTCCGATACTTTCTAAAAATTGACGTCAGGTATACCTTGCATAGAAAACTTAATGCGCCTAAAATGGCAGATCGTATCAAAAAAGGGCGCATTGCATCAAAAAAGGACGCATTGCATCAAAAAAGGGCGCATTGTATCAAAAAAGGACGCATTGCATCAAAAAAGGACGCATTGTATCAAAAAAGGGCGCATTGCATCAAAAAAGGCGCATTACATCAAAAAGGGGCATTGTATCAAAAAAGGGCGCATTGCATCAAAAAAGGGCGCATTGCATCCAGGGCTGTGGAGTTGGAGTCGGTGCCTATTTTGCAGGAGTCGGAGTCGTCATAAAAGGGACCGACTCCGACTCCTAAAATATATAATAAGTTGGTCCAATTAGTTTGATGCAAAGAGAAAGAGGCATTTGGTCCGGCCAGTGCTACTGCTCCCATATCTTCAGCCTCATCACATGAGGAGTGTAATTGATGACATGGAGCAGGCAAAGCGCTGCCCCAGGGGAAAAGATTCTGCTCCCAGGGCAAACAGATTTCAGCAAAAGTTTTCACCTGCTTTCAAAGAAGTAGAAGAGTTCAACCATTCATCAAATCTGACTGTGGCTGAGGCGATTCCTTTATACCCTGACATTGTTGGAGATGTTGCCCCTGTGGTCACCGCTTTGCCCCCAAGCTAGTGTAGAGAGGCCGTTCTCTAGCCTGGAAATAATGAGATCAGATGTGAGGTCATGTATGCAGGATCTGATGGAGGCGATACTATTTCTCAGAACAAATTCAGGGACTCCACAAATGTTCCTGCAGTGTTTTGCATATTTACATTTTTTGTGTTCTAAAGTCATATCCAATAAATATATTTTACACTGACAAGCAAAAGGGTAACAATGTTTTGAATTTGTGACTTTCAGGCTCCATATCTCTCCATCTACTACAGCTTTGTACATGAGGCTACTGTATTTTTATATACAGTCACCTTACCTATCTTATACATAAATTTGACTTGCAAGTATTTAGCATCTGCTTAGTTCTGCAAATTCTTTCCTGTAACTGCATTGTTACTGTTTTGCTACTAAAAATCAAAATGTTAATTTCTGTTATTTTTTTAGTATTTGGGAACTCCCCCTTTGGTTTTCAATACTGCCTGAATCCTTCTGGGCTCTGGATCAGATTCAAGCAGGTCTTGACCAAAATCTGATCCCAGGTCTCTTCTACACATTCCTAATGTTGGTGCAGACTGGACTTGGATACAAATACAGCTTTTTCTTCAACTCTACCCACAAGTGTTCAAAAGATCAAAACATTGCTTGTCAGTGTCTGTTCTACCTAAATAGCTTGATTATTGTATCATAAGGTGATGAACAGCCTGATGTCACCATTTTACTACAGTAAAGTTATTACTTAAACATGCGCCGTGTATGAGAGAGGCAGGAGTCAGGAGTCGGGGCTTTGGCTTGCCGACTCCACAGCCTTGATTGCATCAAAAAAGGGTGCATTGTAGAGAGGCCGTTCTCTAGCCTGGAAATAATGAGATCAGATGTGAGGTCATGTATGCAGGATCTGATGCTTGTCAGTGTCTGTTCTACCTAAACAGCTTGATTATTGTATCATAAGGTGATAAACAGCCGGATGTGACCATTTTACTACAGTAAAGTTATCACTTAAACATGCGCCGTGTATAAGGGAGTCAGGAGTCGGAGTCAGGAATCGGAGTTGGAGGTTTGGGAAATTGAGGAGTCGGAGTCGGGGCTTTGGCTTGTCGACTCCACAGCCTTGATTGCATCAAAAAAGGGGCATTGTATCAAAAAAGGGGGCATTGCATCAAAAAAGGGCGCATTGCATCAAAAAAGGCCGCATCGTATCAGAAAAGGGCGCTTCCTATCAAAAAGGGCGCTTCCTATCAAAAAAAGGCGCATTGCTCAGCTCGCGAAACATAGCATATCATTGGTAGTATATGGTATCCGTCTATTGAGGCTCATTGCCAGACGGGGGCGCATAACATATGTAATGTGCCTCAATAGGCGCAATGGCGCACAGTGCACCATATTTAGGCGCATTACAAAGTGTCGTTCCCGGCATATAATGCGCCTAGTTTTGGTGTACAACAGTCCATTTGCAACAAGAATATGGCGTAAAAAGTGGGTTTGCCGCAAAATAGAACAAAAAACTGGCGTCTTGGGACATGTCGCCCTTAATGTTTAAAGAAATGCGATGTTCCCATGAGCAGAATAATGCTGAATAGTCTACAACCTATTCCAGCCTCTGTTCTCCAGACAGGTGGAAGTCATTGTTTCTCCAGACAATACAGGACAGAAGACACTAAGTAAAAATAACCCCAGATTTTATTATATATTTAATTAGATCATACAAATTTTGAAGATATGTTCACACTTTGGTTTTGGCTTCAGGTCATAACTGGAGCCCTAACACTATCTGTGGGGGGAAAAATACCATTTCGGCAAATTGTAGTCCATTGACTACTAACATCACCCATTGTAGGACCCATCCTTTTCATGGCAAGAAGCTTTATCCAATCCAATTAAACAGGAATTGATGACGATCTTCGGACACAGAGCATTATTCAAAGTAAGTAGAAACCATCTGCAGATTTATTGCCAACATTCAGGGCAAAAAACCATTGAAGGAGGCTAGGGTTCTGTCATTCTATTGCAGAGCTCGCCTGCTTTTAGCACTTTAATGCAAGCTGTAATGCCCAGAACCACTTTGGGCCAGGATGAACTAAACTAAATTTGAGGTGGGGCCTCCCTCTTGGTGTTATGTCAGTGTATGATCAGTGGCCCAAAGTCATGTAACCCTTTGATAACACCAGTTACCTATTCATATTAGTAAAAACTGCCTGTCTGCCCACTTTAAAGGGACACTGACATCAGAAAGGAGGATTTTTGGTAAAACTAATATTCCTGGAAAATGGTATTTATTTTTAAAACATTTTTGGGCATTTTTGTATTTTGGCAATTAAAAAATACATATAAAATATTATCCTTCTGTAACTGTGATATATAACTTTTTAGTACAGCCGGGCAGACTAACCTCACTTTAGTTCATCTGCTACTTGTCTCTATATAGTGTAATTAAAAATAAAATGACACAGTGATTGCTCTATTGTTCTCTCCACAGAAATAGATAAGAATATGCTACAGCAGACAGTAAATGAAAGATAAATAGTTTGAACTTTTTCTGCCTTGGGGTGGGGGTTTCTTCTGTCAGGTAATGTCTAATAACACACCCACAGTCTGAAAGAAGAACCATAAATCAATATTCTCACTGCTGCTATCAGAGCTCACAGACAAGTCAGGGAACAGCCAGGAAGTCTTACACTAAGAGGAAAAACAAAAAAATAAAACACCCAATACAAACAAATCATAGAAAAGCTTTATGTTGCTTGACAATATGTTACAAATTTACTAAGTGTGGATGGTATTGTTCATATCATGCAAGATTTAATACCCAGAGCTGCTTTGGGCCAGGCTGAACCAAACTGAATTTGATGTGGGGCATCCCTCTTGGTATGAAGGCAGTGTCATATCAGTGGCCCAAAGTTATTTAAAGGGGTTTTATCATTTCATTAGATGGTCTTCAGAATAAGGGGACAGTGAAAACAAGCAACTTTGCAATTAGATGTCATTTGCAAAGCTGTCTTGTATTCACAGTATTCCTTATCTTGTGTTTTTGTTTACACTGATATCCAGTCCTGGTCGAATCCTTCCAGATCCCTCCTCCTTGCATTTCACTAGCTGAGAGCTCATTTACATTCTGTACAGCGCTGGTCATATTCACAGAGCGAGCATTCCTGTGTCTCTCACTCAGAGTACACATTTTCACTTTATACAGCCAGAAGAAACAGAATAACACTGAAGGGCTTAAACAATCAGGAAACAGCACAATTGTGTGCCGATCCCTGCCTGACTCAGAGTTAGGGGCCGTAGCAATTTCTCTCTCCACACCCAGCGGAAACACACTGCAGCAGATTCTACAATGAGAAAACATAACAGTTTTGTCCCGGTGCCTAACTCTCCTGCATAGAAGCGAGATCTGTGCCGTTCATAAAAAGCTGGATTCAGCTGTAACAAATCTCCAGCTGTGAGAGGAGGATATCAGTGCTCAGTCTAGATTGAATGCAGCCTGTGGTATGTATACAGCTCTTACAAAATAAGACTGATAGGGAGAGACACAGTGATATGTGGACTCAGAGACGGGAGGGGAGTCTCGGGAGCCAGCAGGAATAGTGAAGGGGGGGATGATGTCACCCAGCTGGGAGGGGAAGAAACGGCCCTGCATTTCTAGAGTTGAGAAGCTGAGAGCAGTATGAATCAGCCGAACTAAGGAAGCGATACATCCCCGTTAAACCTTTAAAAACACCAGTTACTTATTCAAATCAGTGAAAACTGCCAATCTGCCCGCTTTGATGCCAGTTTTAATGCCCAGAATCAAATTGGGCCAGGCTGGAGTAAACGGAATTTGATGTGGGGTATCCCTCTTGGTACTCAGGCATTTGAAAAAGTTAAAAACAGATATCGCGCTCTTGCAAGAAACGCATTTAGAAGAGCCAGATTTTTTCAGGCTTAAAAAGTTATGGGTGGGCCAGGTTTTCGTGTCTGTTGCTAAGGGGAGGAAGGGAGGTGTTATGTTATTGATCCATAAGAATTTGGCGTGAACTTTGGTGAATCAGTCACAGGATTCTGAGGGTAGACTCCTTAAAGTGGTTTTAATGGTAGCTAATACAAAAATAGTAATATTTAATGTATATGGCCCTAATGGTGACAATCGTTCCTTTTTTCGGAACCTGACAGAAGATATTATTTCTGAGCCAGTCCCCTTGAAGATTGTAGGAGGAGACCTGAATACGGTACATAATAGTTTGGAGGATAGGGCCAATTTGGGAGGGTCTAAAGATAAGGTTCTGGCGGAATTACTGGAGGCTACTGATCTTGCAGACATCTGGAGGACATTACATCCTGAGGGTAGAGAATAAACTTTTTTCTCTTTCCCTCACTCATCTTGGTCACATATAGATTACTTCTTGCTATCTCCCCAGATGGCGGCGAGAACTTTAGCTGCTACCATAGAAGACCTGGTCATTTCGGACCATGCTCCGATCAGCTTGAACTTAAGAGACTTCACACCTCGGGGGGAGGAACATATCTGTCGGTTTCCTTCATACCTCTACCAGGACGAGGAATTTGAGAACTGCCTGCGTAATTGGTGGATTGATTATAAAGTGACCAATGAGATACACGCTGACAACCCACACTTATTTTGGGAGACGGCCAAAGTGGTGATACGGGGTAGAATCATATCACACATTGCGGCTAAAAAGAAAAAAATTCATGCTAAAATAAGAGAGTTGACAGAGAAATTGAGAGTAACATTCACTGAGTTCAGGTCTAGTCCAACGATGGCCACAAAAGATAAATGGGTTAATTGCAAAAGAGAATTTGAATACTGCATGGAACAGCGGGAAAGGGCAAAAAAATCATTCCAGGAAGCCCAACTCTTCAAATTTGGGACTAAAGCTGGCAGGTTACTGGCTAACCTTGCTAGGGGACCCAGGACCCATAACAATATCTGTTCTCTTAAGGATAAAATGGGTAACTTGCATCATGCGGGGAAGAAGATTGTGGAAATCTTTAAGAATTTCTACGAATCCCTATATCGCCCCTCTAGCAGGTGACAATGGTTTGACAAATTTAACCTTCCAGATCTCTCTCTAGAGGTTAGTTAATTTTTGGAAGCTCATATAACAGAGGAATGTGTGACCCAGACTATCCGCCACTTAGGTTTCCAGAAAGCGCCGGGCCCGGATGGGTACACGGCAGAGTTTTTTAAAATCCTTAGACCTGAGATAGTGCCTACATTGACAAAATGATGCAACTCTTTTCTGTCAGGTGCTCCTGTCCCACGTTATATGAATGAGGCCTTTATAAGGGTCCTTCCGAAGGCAGGCAGTGAGCTCACTGACCCGGCCTCATATCGCCCTATCTCGCTAATTAATGGGGATGTTAAAATAATTTCAAAAATAATGACAGATCATTTAGCGATAGTGTTACCTAGGCTCATCTCGGAACATCAAGTGGGTTTCGTCAAAACGAGGTCTGCTGTGACGAACATCCGCAAAGTGTTGGCAGTATTGGATGATGTAAATATTCGTCCACATAAACACCCTTCCCCAGCTCTGTTGTCAAACGACGCCGAAAAAGCGATCGACAATGTGAGCTGGGGATGGTTAGGGAAAGTGATGCATAGGATGGAGTTGGGGTTAGGGTTAGGGTTAGGGTTTAGGGTTACCTGGCTTTTTGTCCGAATCGTTTCCTTTATGGAGAGGGACAAAGCAAGGGTGTCCTTTATCACCCCTACTCTTCAATATAGCGATTGAACCCTTGTCCAGGTATATACATCAGACTGAAGAGCTAAAGGGAATTACGATAGGGAATCATGCCCTAAAAATGGCCCTATTTGCGGAGGACATTATATTTTTCTGCTCCCGACAGGTAGAGGATGTCAATCTAATTTTAGCTATTTTGGAAAATTTTGATGCTTGTTCAGGGTTTAAGGTTAACGCCGCGAAGTCAGAGCTCCTAGACCTGACCTCTCAGGCGGATCCGGGGGCAAGATCCACTACTAACCTGCCAGTAACCAAAGCTAAAACGTCTATAAAATATCTGGGCATTGCCATAGGTAAAACGCCGGCCTCAATCTACAATCTTAATTTTCCGCCAGTGATTAGGAAGATTTGCGCTGAATTGTCTAAGTGGACCCATCTCCCGATTCCCTTGCTGGCTCGCTGCCATTTGATAAAGATGATTAGCTTCCCACGGCTTCTTTATTTGTTACAAATGGTGCTTCTCCTCATGAAGCATTCATGTCTTAAAACAATCAATTTGGCTTTCATTAAATTTATCTGGGGTAGGAAACTTCCAAGGATAGCTTTAAAAAAAACTGTTGCTGCCAAAGGACATGGGGTCTGAATATCCCAAATATACGGATTTACAACCTGGCAGCTTTACTTCGCCACAGTGCGGACTGGATTAAAGGCTCGTCGTTCTTTTCCAATCTTGAACTGGAGGCTAACCTGGTGACCACTTGGAATCTTAACGCTCTGTTACATACCCCTTTTTCGAAGTTGCCCACTATAGCACGTCAAAGTTTAGTGATCCGAGATACAATTGCCACGTGGAAAGCGGCCAGAGAGCTTTTCAAACTGCCCTATAGAGCGAGTACTCATATGATGTGGTGGGGTCATCCTGGTTTCTCACCAGAGGTGGGATTTGGTTCCATGGCTCAGTGGAGGGCCAGGGGACTCATGTCCATCGGTCAGCTGATGCATAAACAGGAACATCGTTTCCTGACTTTCCGGGAACTAAGAGGTGTTCACGTACAACTAGATTATAAGTTTTGTGAAGGAAGAACTGGGGGACCTGTCAAGGTTGAGAAGGAATGCCCGTTTTGACTCTCTGTTGGGGGAGAAAAGCAGTCAACACATGCTGTCAAATTTCTACGTTGGCAGTTCCCCCCCCCCTTTCCGCGAAACCCCCCCCCCCCCCTTTGGGTTTCTCCCCCCATCCCCCCCCCCCCAGCCCCCTTCCCTTGGATTTAAAAACATGGTCTATGGTCATGCCCGGTAGTTTATCAGTTCTGGACTGATCTGATCCAGCTGTTAGATAACAAGTTGCACTTTAAGCTCCAACTAGATCCCTTACAAATTCTATTCCATAATATCCCATTAAAGATTGCCAAGCAAGAAGGAGGGAAAAGGGATAATAAACTGATTCACATATTCTTATTGGCGGCTAAAAAATGTTTGCTTTCAAATTGGCTTAAGCCGCTGGTGCCAGATTTGTCTTCAGTCCTACAGTTAGTTAATCATCACCTACAAATGGACAAGGTAGCTATGTTCCACAGCAAGGAGCTTCAAACGCAAACATTTTTGGGAAAATGGCGGACCTTCATTGAAACTTTTCTTTCTGATCTGCACATAGAGTGCTTCATGCAGGCGTTCAGAGATACGACTTGGTATGTGGGGCATCAGATGTCGGGGTCTCTGGGAAGATTGCAGATTTGGTAGACGACCTTACATCCAGGAGATAGCTCAGGTTAGATATAGGCTTTTATGGTGAATGGGATGGACAAGGTGGGGTCAATGGCTCTATTTATGTTATACTATTTACTTGAGTTTGGGTTGTTGTGACAGAAAGTCTGTTGTCTATGGATGTGTGCAACTCTACTTCGTTGAGCTTCTAATACCGAGTTGCATCTGACTTTCTTGATTGTACATCTAACTGTTATGTATCTATTGTTTGCTTTTACTTCAAAATTGAAAAACATTAAAAATTTTCATTATAAAAAAAACAAACAAAAAAAAACACGTTACTTATTCAAATCAGTGAAAACTGCCCGTCTGCCCACTTTGATGCCAGTTTTAATGCCCAGAATCAATTTGGGCCAGGCTGGAGTAAACTGAATTTGATGTGGGGCATCCCTCTTAGTATGATGGCAGTGTGGGATCAGTGGCCCAAAGCCATTTAACCCTTTAAAAAAACAGTTACTTATTCAAATCAGTGAAAACTGCCCGTCTGCCCACTTTGATGCCAGTTTTAGTGCCCAGAATCACTTTGGGCCAGGCTGGAGTAAACCATAGTTGCCAACTTTTGAAAATGAAAAAGCAGGAGACAACAGTGGGCAGCAAAAATTTGCATGGCCACGCCCATCTTGATGGTATGCCACGCCCCTTCAAAAAGCCACACCTACTCCACAACGGCTTTGGAAGAAAGCTAGGTAGATGCCCTTATAGCCGGGTAGTAACCCTACCATAACCAGGTAGTGCCCCTTACAGGCAGGTAGATGCCTCCTTGTAGCCAAATAGATGCCCTCTCTGGGACCCGTAAGCCAAAAATTTTTTGCCAGGAGATGCCCCCCTTTGTTAGGGGCCCGGAAAAGCCCCCCCTTGTTTTTCCAGGGGAATGCCCCCCTTGTTTTTCCCCCGGGAGATGCCCCCCTTGTTTTCCAGGGATGGCCCCCAAATTTTTTGCCCGGTAGATCCCCCCTTTTTGCTAGGTAGGGGCCCCCTCTGTTGGGGGCCCGGTAGATGCCCCCATTGCTTTTTTCCCCCAGTTTCCCCCCCGTTGCCAGGTAGATGCCCCCATTGTTTTTCCAGGTTTGTGCCCCCAAACGTTAGCCCGGTTTGTGCCCCCTTGTTAGCCAAAGGGAGGGCCCCCCTTGGGAGCCGGGAAATGGCCCCCCTTTTGTAGCCAGGTTTGTACCCCCCTTTATTAAACCAGGTAAATACCCCCCCCTTTTTAACCAGGGGGAAATGCCCCCCATTGAAGCCCGGTAGTGGCCCCCCCTTTTAGCCCCGGTAGTGCCCTCTCTGTTGCCAGGTAAATGCCCCCCCTTGTAGCCCGTAGTGCCCCCTCTGGTTTTCCCCGGTAGTGCCCCCCCTTGTTAGCCAGGTAGGGTTGGGGCCGGGCCCTTGTGCCAGGTAGACCCCCCTTGTACCCCGGTAAAAACCCCCCCCTTGTAGCCAAAAGGCCCCCCCTTAAAAAAAAAAAAAAAATAAAAAATAAAATCCCCGGTTTCCTGACCAGGTTTCCCCCCCGAGCGGCCAGTTCCCGCCCGATTTTCTTCGCAGTGGTTTAACAGGGGGAAGTGAGAGAGCCCCCCGGTCACTTCCTCTGTGACGCTGAATGTTGGTACGGGGGCCCCATGGCGCCGGACATACCCGGGGGAGGAGGAGGAGGGAGCGCTTCCCCCCCTGCCCCTCCCTTGCTCAGGGAAGTTTTCCGGGCGGGTGAGCGGGCCTGCGGGGCCCCAACACCCGCCTGTTTGGGGAAAAAACCGGCGGCGCCCCGAATAGCGCAGCAGGGGTACTCTGGCGCCGCGGCCATTTAAAGGACCCCCGCCCCCTGCTGGCGGGGGGGAAGGGAAAGCCAATCCCCCCGGGGGGGGGGGGCCGGGAGGGGGGCGAAAACCCCCAAATTGCGGGACCCCCCCGCCAAAAAAAGGGGGAGTTTTGGGATGTAAAGGAGTAAAATGAATTTGAATGTGGGCCCAAACCCTTTAGAAAGATGGGCAGTGTGGGATCCAAAGGGCCCAAAAACCATAAAAACCCTTTAAAAACTTTGTTTTTTGGGTTTTTGCCCTTTTATGCCCCTTTTTTTCCAAAAAGTTAGTGTTTTACCAGGCTTTTTTTCAACTGGTTTCCTTTCCCTTTGGGCCAAAACCCGTTTTTAAAGACTTTTTTTAAGTTGATAAGTTTTTTCCATTTATTATTCTCTTAAAAAAACCCAAAAAATTTTTTTTCAGGGGAATAAGGAACCCGGGGAATAAGAAACCCAAATTTTAGCTTCGTTTGGGCCCCGGGACTGTGGTGATGTTATAATTTTGGGGTGTTTCGGCCCCAGGGGCTCTATACCCCTAAAAGGACCTTCCATGATGTCACAGTCATGTGATCATCCAAAAGGGGGGTGGGGCCCCGGAAAACTTTTTGGGAAATTTTCCCATCATTTACCAGTGTGATGTCCCAAGGGGCCTTTACCCCCCGGTAAACCCTCCCCCCCCCCCAGGGTTTTAAAAAGGTAAAAACCCGCCCCATAAAAATAAACCCGTATTTTTATAAACCCCCAACATTTTTTCCGCAGCGCTGTACAAGTAGGGGAGAATTACAGGGAAAAGACAAAAAAATACAGAGGAAAAGTGTTACAGGGTGAGAAACGGGTGCGGGGGGCCCCGCCCCCAAGAGCTTACAATTATTAGGGGGGTATGGGGGAGAAAAGGGGTTTGGTTTTCCCCAATTGGGGCCCCGGGCCCTGTTTTCATAAATAGGGGGGGGGGTTTCATAGAAAGTGGGGGAACCTGCCCCCCGACCGGGACATCTAAAATACAGAATTAAAGACTGAAAATGAAATGCCTGGGGGGGTTTAGGGGTGGGGGGGTTTGCCAAAACCCTAACCTGTCTCCCATACATCTCTACCCAATCTCCTGTTTCCCCCCCTCATTTAAAACTCCATTTCCCTAACCTGCCCCCATACACTTCCCTAATTTTTGGGGTTTTAACCTCCCTTTATGTAAACTCCCCCAAACCATAACCTCCCCCCCTACATTTTCTACCCTAATCTCCTGATACCTCCCTCATGTAATTCCATCCATTTTAAACCCCCTCCCTACATCCCCTACCCTAATCTCCTGATTTCCTCCCTCATTAATCTCCCCCCCCTAAACCCCGCCCCCCCCCAAAATCTCTACCCTAATCTTCCCCGATACCCCTCCCCCCATGTAATCTCCATCCATAACCCGTAAAACCCCTACATCTCTAGCCCCAATTCCCTGATACCCCCCTCATGTAATCTTTCCCCCAAACCTGTCCCCCCCCCCCCTACATTCTACCCAATCTCCTGATACCTCCCCCCATTTTAAAACTCCATCCATAACCCCGTCCCCCCCATACCTTTTCTACCCTTTAATCTCCTGATTTCCTCCCCTTCCCTGGGAATCTCCATCCCCTAAACCCCCCCCATACCCTCTTACCCCAATCCCCTGAAAAAACTTTCCCCCAAAAAGTTTTTTTCCCCTCCATTACCTCCCCCCATAGATCTCTACCCCATTCCTGATACCTCAATAAAGTTTAATTTTCCCTCCATAACCTGGGCTCCCCCATACATCTCCCCCCCCCAATTCCTTTATACCTCCCCCCATGTTTAATCTCCATCCCAAACCCGTCCCCCCATACATCTCTACCCTAAAACTCCCATACCTCCCCCCATGTAATCTCCACCAAAAACCTCCCCCATACCTCTCTTCCCCAATCTCCCGATACCTCCCTAAATTTAAACCCCCTTTCCCCAAAACCCGTCCCCCCATACTTTCTACCCCAATTTTCCTGATACCTCCCCTCATGTAAACTCCTTTCCAAAAATCCCCCCCCTACATCTCTACCCTAAATTTCCCGATACCTCCCTCATTAAAAATTTCCCTTTTCCCCCCTAACCTGTCCCCCATACTCTCTACCCTAATTCCTGATACCTTTCCCCCCAAAAATCTCCATCCAAAAACCCCCCCCATACAAACCCCTACCCTAATCTACTGATAAAACCCCCCTCATGAAATTTTATCCATAACCCGTTCCCCCCTACATTCTTAAACCCCAATCTTTCCCATAAATTCCCTCTTATTTTCCCTCCATTTTTACCTTCCCCCCCCTACATCTCTGCCCCAAATCTCCTGATACCTCCCCAGTAATTCTCCATTTTAACCCGTCCCCCCCTACATCCCCTGCCCTAATCTCCTGATACCTTCCCCCATTAATCCTATCCATAACCCCCCCCCCCTATAAAATCTCTCCCTTTAAACTCCTGGGTTTCCTCCCCTCATTAATCTCCCCTCCCAAACCCCCCCCCCCCATACATCTTTTTCCCTAATTAACCCGATACCTCCCCCTGTTTAAACTCCAAACCCCATAACCTGTCCCCCCCTAAAATCTCTACCCCAATTTTTTTCCTGATACCCCCCTCATTTTAAATCTCCTTTTCCTTCCCTGTCCCCTTCACCATCTCTACCCTAATTCCTGATACCCCCTCTGTAATCCCATCCTTTAAACCCCCCCCCCCCATACATCCCCTACCCCAATCTCCTGATAAACCCCCCCTATGTAATCTCCATCCATATCCTCCCATCCATACATCTCACCCCAATCTCCTGATCCCTCCCTCATGCAATCTCCATCCATAAAACCCGTCTCCCCATACAAACTCTACCCTAATTCCTGATACCTCCCTCTGTAATTTTTCCCTCCATAAAAAAGTCCCCCCCAAAACATTTTCCCAAACCCCAACCCCCTGCTACCTCTCCATGAATCTCCATCCATAAAAATGCCCCCCCCATACATCCCCTACCCCAATCTTTCCCGATACCTCTCCTCATGTAATATCCATCCATAACCTGTCCTCCCATTTCATCCTAAACCCCTTTCTTGATACTCCCCCCATGTAAATTTTCCAAACCTAACCTTCCCCCATAAAAATTTTTACCCTAACTCCTGATCCCCCTCAAATTTAAACTCCATCCATAAAACCCCCCCCCCCATAAAATCTTTTAAAACCCCCAATCTCCTGATACCCCCTCCTGTAATCTCCATTTCCCAAAACCCCCTCCAGATACATCCCCTACCCCAATCTCCCATACCCCCCCTCATTTTAAACTCCCTCCATGGGCCTCCCCCCATAAATCCTAAACCCCCAAATCTACTGATTTCCTCCCACATGAAAACTCCAAACCATAAACCTTCCCCATACATCTCTACCTAAAACTCCTGATACCCCCCTCAGGTAATCCCCCATCCTGACCTCCCCCCCTACAACTCTGCCCTAAAACCGCTGATAAGTCCCCCCATGTAATTCCATCCACAAAACCCGTCCCCCCATACATCTCTACCCTAATCTCCTGATACCTCCCCTCAAGTAATCTCCATCTATAAACCTTTCCCCCCATACATCTCTACCCTAATCTCCCGATACCTCCCCCTCATGTTTAAACCCCCATCCAAACCTCCCCCACAACTCTACCCTAAACTCCTGATACCTCCCCCATGTAATCCCATCCATAACCTTTCCCCCATCAAACTCTACCCCAATCTCCTGTACCTCCCCTCATGTTTCTCCACCATAACCCCCCCTCCAAAAACATCTTTTTACCCCAATTTTCCCCGATACCCCCCTTTTTGTAATCTCCATCCCAAAACCCTTTTCCCCCCCTAAATCCTACCCTAATTTTCCTGTTCCTCCTCTCATGTAAAACCCCCATTTTATAACCCCCCTCCCCCCCTAACATTCTTTTGCCCTAATCTCCTAATACCCCCCCCATGTAACTCCATCCTTAACCCGGGGCCCCCCCCTACATCTCTAAACCCCAAACTCCTGATACCTCCCTCATGTAATCCCCCATCCATAAACCCCCCCCAAAACATCTATACCCTAATCTCCTGATACATCCCTCATGTAATCTCCTTTTCCAAAAAACCCCGTTTTTTTTCCCCCCCCCTAATCTCTTTCCCAAATCTCCCGATTAACCCCCCCCCCTCATGTAATCTCCATCCATTAAACCCCCCCCATAAAATCTCGCCCTAAATTTCCCGGGTACCTCCCTCCCGTAATCTCCATCCAGAACCCCCCCCATACATCTCTACCCCCAATCTCCTGATACCTCCCCCCATGTAATCTCCATCCATAACCTCCCCCCCCCCAAAAATCTCTACCCTAATCTCCCGATACCTCCCTTTATGTAATCTCCTTTCCCTAACCTACCCCCCCCCCTACATCTTAAACCAATTTTCCTGATTTTCCTCCCCATGTAATCTCCCTCCATAACCTACCCCCCCATACATCCCTACCCTAATCTCCTGCTACCTCCCCTCATGTAAACTTCATCCCAAAAACCTGTCCCCCCTCCCCCCTAACCCTTAAACCCTGATAAACCTCCCTAAAGTTTAAACTCCACCATAACCCGTCCCCCCCCCTAAAATCTCTAAACCCCAAAACCCTGATTTCCTCCCCCCCATGCCCAAACCCCCACCATGGGCCCCCCCCATACATCTCTACCCAAAACTCCTGATACCTCCCTCATGTAACCCCCATCCTATCCCCCCCCATACAAACTCTACCCTAATCTCCTGATAACCCCCCCCCATGTAATCCCCCCCATCCATAAAAACCCGTCCCCCCCTAATTTTTCTACCCTAATCCCTGATACCTTTCCCCTTTATGTAATCTCCATCCCATAACCTCCCCCCTACATCTCAACCCCAATCTCCCGATAACCCCCCCTCATGAATCTCCATCCAAACCTCCCCCCATACATCTCTACCCCAATTCCTGATACCTCCCTCATGTAATCTCCATCCATAAACCCCCCCCCCCCTTTTTTCTCTTTCCTAAAAAACTCCTGATACCTCACTCATGCCAAACTCCCCTCCAAAAAACCCCCCCCCCCATACATCTCTACCCCAACCTCCTGATACCTCTCTCATGTAACTCCATCCCTAACCTGTCCCCCCCCTACATTTTCTACCCTAATCCCTGATACTTCCCCATCATGTAATCTCCCTCCTTTAAACCCCCCCCCATAAATCTCACCCTAAAAATTTCCCGATACTTCCCATCCCTTTTAACTCCATCCAAACCTCCCCCCCAAAACATTCTACCCCAAAACCCTGATTCCCCCCCTCATGGAATCTCCATCCATGACTCCCCCCAACATCTCTACCCAAATTCCCCTGTATTTCCCCATCATGTTTTTCTCCACCAAACCTCCCCCCCATACATCTCTACCCAATCTCCGTTTTCCCCCCTAAAGTAATCTTTAAAAAACGTTTATTAAAGTTTAGGGTATGCAATTTACAGGAAAGTTGCATAGAAAAACAACATCAAACTATACAGTAAACAATAAAAAAAATTACAAAAAGATTTGTAGATTATTGTCAGTACATGTAGGATTAAAATAAAACAGTAGCATTATTGGGTGAAAAAAAGGGCCGACTGAGTGACCGTAGGTATAAAGAGAAAAAATCAAACTGTAATGAAATGGCTTTAAGACATTGAGCGAAAAAACTTGTTCGGTGAGAAGGGAAGAAAGAGTACAAAACCAAAACCCACTAGGGGGTTTGAGTCAAGAGGGCTGAGTCGTACAATATTGGATCCCCAAACCGGGATTCCACGCGCTTGTTTTTTTTAATAAGTATGGGGGGTAAAAGCCTAAATTCACATGCACATTTTAGATTAACTTTATTGATCACCCTCAGATATGTCGGAATCGGGGAGGATTTCCAAACCCAGCTAAAATGTGGTGCTGAAAATTAATACAGGGGAAAAAATGTTCCTAGGGGGGGTGGGAGTCTAGGAGACCAATGTCTAAGACTGCACTCAGGGGATGTTTACATGGAAAGCCAGTAATGCAGAAATTAGCGGGAAAATGGACCCAAAAACGTTGAAAAAAAGGGAACCCCCACCAAACATGGAGAAATGTACCTTTTTCCCCAAACTGCTTCCAACAAAGGTTTAAGGTCCCGGGATGCTACGGGAAAGGGGGGTGGGGGGAAGGTCCCAGGGAGGATTTTAGCAGGTTTTTTGTATGTTTTGGCACTTAATAGTTTAAGGGGGATGAATGAGCTAATTTCCATTTGTAAGGGGGGAACTCTTTGGGGCAATTCCCCCCTCCCTTTTAAAACCATAGTGGGAAATTTGAGTAAAGATTTTTTGTGAGCTGGTATACTAGAGTCAGGCTTTTTCAAAGCCCTTCTTTTTGAACAGAAAGGGTTATGGGAAATCTGAAACTTAGAAGTAACTGTAGCCGTTTAAATTTTTTGAAGAAGATGACCAGTTGGAGATATTGGGAAAAAAAGGAGGAGGAAGAGCGAGTGATGGGGAAGCCCCGCGAAAGATTTAAACGATCCTCTTCACTAAAAAGCTGATTACCGTATGGAAACCAAACTGTGCCGGGGGGAATATAAAAGTTCTTCCAACGTCAAAACTGTTATTGGAGTATGATGTTTTTTAAGGGGGAGCCATGAATTGGGGAGGGGGACAAATTTAGTCCATAATTTAAAGAGATACTGCGAGGGAGTCCCAGCTAGGTTTGGTGGGGGGCACCTAAGAGTAGCGCTTTGAAGATGAAGAACTAATGTTCAAGGCGTGAAAGCCACACTCCTCCCAGTTGTGCCCAATGAGAAAAGAACATCGTTTAGCCACAATGGGAGGGATGTCTAGAAGAATGGCAATATTTACGCATAAGAGGTTTGGGGACCTGCAAGCCCATACCATCCTTGTGGACAATAAAATAGGAAGGTTTTTCTTTATCCATCGCTTTTTTTTAAAACCCCGACCAAATAAAATTTTGAGAAAAGGCATTGGAGTTTGTGGAGAGTATGGCAGAATTTAAGTAGGGAATTGCCCACCAAATGTAAATAAATTTAGGTAAAGGGACATTTTTACAATATTTATTTCACTGGCTAATCCAAGAAAGGTTAAGTTTGGCCAGTCTCCTAACTTTCTGCCTCTAGCTCTGTGAATGTTAGGAGATATATAATTTTAGAAACTTTTTGATGTGCGAATTGGTCACTTGGATACCTAGTGTAGTGTACTGAGTGCGAGTAGGGGAAGCCAAACCCATACAGTACGGGGCTAGAGAACACATGGTTATTAACAGGAAAATGAAAAGACATGGACTTGTTGAGGTTTATAGTAGGAGACTCGTGAAAAAAAGTAGAGAGTGTCTAAAATAGCCGGGACTGAGGACAGAGGATTTGTGACAATTAAGCAATAATGTCATCTGCGTATAGGCCTGATATTTAGTTGTCGTATGGTGAATTGGTATACCAATATGATAGAGTTACTTCAAATTTCTCATCAGCAAGAGGTTTCATTACATAAATGAAGATCAATGGAGAAGGGGGCAACCTTGACGTGTCCCCATTGGATAAAAGTGAAAGGTTTAGAAAGAAAGCCTGAAGTAGCACCGAGGCGTATGGGTTTGAGTACAGACCATGATGGCAGAAAGCAAAAAACCAGAGAACCCAAACCCTTTTCGCAGGGTCAGCTCAATATATGCTCCCAATTGACCCTATCGAAGGCCTTTTTATCTGCTTCTAATGACCAGGTGCCATATCTGTATCAAGAGTATTTTGCATATTGTAGCAGGTCTAATAGATCGTCGGGTCGCCATCTCTGGCCTGCCTGCCGGGCACAAAACCAGTTTTGGGTCCAATGTACGCAGGAGGGAAGGGAAGGACCAGATTTAGACGAGTGGCCAAGACTTTGGCATATAGATTTGATATCTGTTTTTAAAAGTGAGATGGTCTATAATTGGCCACTTTGTCTTCGTATTTCCAGCTTTAAGGGATGTTATATGATCGCTTGTCAGATCCTGAGGGGGGTGTGATGTTCTTCGCTATATCATTGACAGGGCAGTCATATGTGTGAATAAACCGCGTCTGCTAAAAAGACGGTAGTACTCGTTAGAGCAACCCATCCCATCCGGTATCCCGGTGCCTTATTGAGTTTGCTAGAGTTAATTACTAAGTGGATCTCCGAGGCAGTGGAATAGGAGTATTCAGGTGCTTCTAGTTTGTGAATTCTCTAATTTGGAAGGGCTATTGAGGAAAGGAACTTAATTGATCCCTCAATTCGGAGGGGGGGGGGAGAAGCCATCACTCGATTGGTATGTTATAGAGTTTAAGAATAAATTCTGCAACTGGTCAGCAATCTATCCTCGGAGGGTTTTCATGATCTTAGTACCTGATTTCAGATGATAATGTTGTGAACATTGTACGGGCATGCTGAACCTTAACTCTCTAGCGAGGTTTAATTTTTTAGGGTCTGTCCCCTTGGGTAGATAATAGCATCCATTTTAGATTGTGCCAAATTTTTTTTTTCATATTTTTGAAGATATGGATTGCCGAAGGGTCGTTTTGCAATTTGGTAAGGGAGTTTTTGTTGTCCATAGAGGGATTTATTTTTTAGGTCTGGAGTCTGCTGATTTGATTTTATCTAGGAGATTGTTTAAGAACAAGCAATAGTCTTTCATTTTTTTAAATGCTAGTTGAATAAATACCTACCTCTAAACGAGGCTTATGTAGCACAAACCTATGTGTGGTAGGGGGAGGGACGAGGCGGCAATAAGTGGGAAAGTATTCGTCAAGTGTTTTTCCTTAGGTATACACATTGGATGGGGGACTTGAGCAGGAAGTTATTAATGCGCCACAATCGAGGTTGGGAGGGCCAGAAGGGAGGTCTCTATGGACAGATCAACTGGTGCGTGATCGGACCATGGTAATATTACCAATTTAGAGGAGATAACTTGTGGGAGTGTAGCCTTGTATCAAAAAGAAAAAAAATCAATTCGGATTGAACGAGCGGGGTGGGAGAAGAACGTAAAAGTCCCTCTCGGTGTATGTATAGATATCTCCATATCTCATGGAGATCTTCTTCAAGTAGGAAGGTTTTGCAAGATCCGGGCGGATACCACTACGTGGCCAGGATCAGCTGTGTCGTTAAAATTATTTACTACTAATTAAAGAAAGAAGTTCCCGCAAACAATCAACAGCATCCCCTCCCTTCACCTCCTTTCTGGCCCTGCCGAAATGGTGTTCCTATAAAGGAGATTCCTGATTGGTTATTGGGACGCATACATACTGTAATAGGTAATGGTTTATACATTTTATCCATATGGTTCTCACCATGTGAGGATTATGTAAGCAGACCAGGCGGGGGTCATAGGATGACTCGGAGGAGGATTGGAAGGGCTAACCGAAATTTCTTTGATCAGAAAAATGTGGATGGCCAATCCAGACTTTCTTTTTTCTTTTTTGCAGTGATTGTGGGGTTGGGCCTGAAAAAAATTACAGGGTCAATGTAAATGTCTATTTTTGTAATATGTAACCTATGGAGCATCTGAAAAACCCAGTAAATGTGTCGTCTGGAGGCAATTATATGTCAGAGCCTGCTTTAAAAACTTCCCTTCCCACATGCAATGAGCGTTGGAAATGGGGGAGTTTAAAAAAAATAGTAATAAAACCCTTTCATCGTTGGTAGGTGAGATTGAGAATTTTTTATTTAGAGCCTTGCGTGACAGAGAAAAAAAAAAGAAAGAAAGGAGGAGAAGGGCCGGCTGGATCACCAAACGCCGAAACCAGGTTGGATGAAAACCTAGGGGAAAAATACCGTTTTGCAAAAAAACCCATTATGAATAACCTTTAAAATACATAACAGTAAAGCAAAGATGGGAAGACCTTAACATATGAAACCAATTATCCCTTAGGAGAAGGGAAATCATTAAGGGCAGTCCTGCCTGTGTTAAAACAGCGATAGGACGAAGATGTAGTGTGTCGTTACGTACTGAACCGACGAAGAAGGAACAACTCACAATTGGTGGAACCCCTACTACCAATATAAACAAAACAACTAAAGGGTACTGCATTATAGAGTTAGAGAACAGAACTCGAGAGCGGCAGGCGAAGGTTTTCTTCGACCACAAGGGCGTGGATGATTTTCGGGTCGCGTTTCTTTCTCCTGATTGGACTGGAATCATCAGCGGAAAGTAGTCCCGTCAATGTTGCAGGGTTTGAGCATCTTCCTCTGGTGTGATACATTAACTTGGAACCCTCTTTTGTTAATGGATCAGCTTTATGGGAAAAACCCACCTGTAGGATCCCTTTCTCTCGAGGAGCTTGTGTAAGGTTGGAAACTCCCTTCACGCAACAAGTAGCTGCCGAAGGGTTCAGGGAACAGGGTGATGGGGTTGGAACCTGTCTTGAAGCGAATCAACTTTACGCAGAGCACGTAAGAAGTCCTCTTTGATATGTAAAAGTGGATCCGTTTCGATAGTATCGTCTCGGCACTCTGAGGTGGGAGTTAGACTTAGGTTTAGGGAATTCGATGGATCCTAATCTATGATTAGCTCATGGTTCTGTACATGCGGAAGCAACCAGTGCCATCAGGTCGGTCAAGAAGGCCATTAAAGTTGATCGTGTGAGACGGATTCATTGGGATACCTCTAATGCGTAAGTTATTGCGTCTTGATCTGTCTTCCAGATCCCAGACCTTGCTAGTAGAGGTCGCTGTGTACTTCTTCTCCAGGGCATTGTGGCGTCTAATCAAGAGAGTTTATGGGAGTTCGCAAACTCTAGCCAACTTGAATTCAATGTGCTCAGTTCTAGAAGCCAACGATAGAAGATCTTGCTTAAGTTCAGAGATCATATCTTTGATATCGCTTGAAGTGTGGAACGAAATGAGGAAAGAAGCGCTTGTAATAAGGTGGAGGTCGTTAGAGGTGGGAATCTATCTCCTCACGATTGTCGAAGGTCCACTGAGCCCGCTCTTGATGAAAGGAAGGAGGCCGCTAGAGAGTATTGCAAGGCTTTTTCCTTCTTGGATCTGTTTCGGTAACCGAGAGGCAGGACCCAAAGAAGTCTGGAGTTTGGCGGTGCTGTGCTTTGGGTTTGTTTTCTTGGCAGTGCCACCGCATAATCTGGTATAAACTGAGAAAGTAAAGGTTTTCTGGCCAGAGAGGATGGTAAATAAGAGAAAGGAGCTTTTTTTTTTTTTTTTTCCCTCTCTTGCCTTCTTTTCCCTCCTGGGTTACTGTAGTTACAGTTAATTACAGGGGGGCAAATATAACCAGCCGGGGCAGGTCACTAGGCACGGTCTATTTTGATGTCCAAACAATTTGGATCATGGTTTAGGACTTTGGTTAGAAGAGAGGGGTTAGGGCTTAAAGCACACCTCAAAATTATAATGCTGAACAGTAATTTAGGGCAGTGAGAGCTATGAGATTCTCAGGTAATGAAGAGCCTTGGGATCCACACTTGTTTTTGCACAAGAGAAAGGGAGCTAAGGTGTAAAAGAGATATGGCATGTATTCTTTTTAGAACCTGCTGAAGTGAAGAGTATAAATTCACTCAGGCCACCTGCAATATGAATGGGATTAGGGCTCCGTTGATGTAAATGTCCCA
Source organism: Phyllomedusa bahiana (assembly GCA_025379985.1). Lineage (NCBI taxonomy): Eukaryota > Metazoa > Chordata > Amphibia > Anura > Hylidae > Phyllomedusa > Phyllomedusa bahiana. The sequence continues at coordinate 47,204 of JAODAL010023632.1, forward strand.
ATCAGTCCCAGGGTAGCAGAGAGGGTCACTGGTTTCAGGCACCGGCACTTTATAACTCCAGCAGCAGCTGCCAGGGGCAATGGAGCGTGGATGAAAAGCAGCACTCCAAGCAGCGAGGATCACAGGGACGCAGGGACTACTATATTCCAGTTATGCTGCTATTGGTACAGGGCTATGAAGGTAAGATGGCGGCGCTTCCCGCCAGTGAGTGCGCCCGTACAGAGGATGGAGGAGAGGTGTGCTGTACCTGTTCACAGGTATTAAGCCTATCTCCTCACCTGCAGATGCCGCCACCACTGACACGCTATCTGCAGACTCACCGGAGCCGACGGAGCAGGAGCCGGACGAGTGACTCACAGTTCGGGAAATCCCCACACCAGGGCTTTACCAGGGGCGGCACTCACCCAGCAGGATTCCGTCACAGCGAGCCGGGACAGCAGAGCGGAGACAGGCAGCTGCGGCAAGCAGAGGAGAGAGTGAGTAGACCATTCAGTAGCTCGGGCGGGGCCGTGCGTGTTAGAGCTGCAGAGGTGCTTGAGGGAAGATGGCGCCCAAGTCCCGCCGCTGAACCTTCCACCCGGTATCACCGCTTCTGTAGATCCAATTTGAATCGGGTTTAGACCACAAGATAGCTTTCCCTCCAGTGAAGAGCTGTGAGCAGTACTGCAGAGAAATTTGCTGCTTTTTAAGGCTTATTTGAGCCGCAAATCAGGGGTTCTTCCAGGAGAGGTCCTTCAGCACTCTTCACATGCTCCCTGCTTAGGCCCACTGCCCCCCCTCATTGTAATCTACATCCATAGACCTGTCCCCTTAACACTCACCTTAATCTCCTGATACCTCCCTCATGGAATCTCCATCTCAAGACTTCCCGCCCATACATCTCAAACCCTAATTTCCTGATAACCTCCCCTCAGGTTAATCTCCATCCATTAACCCCTCCCCACCCCCATTACATCTCATGCCCCTAATCTCCTGATAGCTTCCTCATGTAAGCTCCCACACAGCCATACCAACCTCACCCCCCAATACATCTCTAATCTACCCTACATTTCCTGAATACCACTCCCCTCAGGTAATCTCCATCCAAAACCTCCCCCCCCCATACATCTCTGTCCTAATCTCCTGATGCCTCCCCCCATGTAATCTCTATCCATAACCTTTCCCCCCCCATACATCTCTACCCTAATCTTCTGATACCTCCCCTCATGTAATCTCCATCCATCACCTGTCCCCCCCATACATCTCTACCCTAATCTCCTGATCACTCCCCTCATGTGATCCCATCCCGATAACCTCCCCCCATACATCGCTACCTAACCGCCAATCTCACCTGATACCTCCCTCATGTAGTTCATCCATAACCTGTCCCCCCAATACATCTCTACCCTAATCTCCTGATACCTCCCCTCAGGTAATCTCCATCCATAACCTCCCCCCCCATACATCTCTGTCCTAATCTCCTGATGCCTCCCCCCATGTAATCTCTATCCATAACCTGCCGCCCCATACATCTCTATTCCCTAATCTCCTGAAACCGAATCCCCCTCATGTAATCCTCATCCAATAACCTGTCCCCCCACAAAACATATCAACCCTAATCTCCTGAATAACCTTTCTACCTCTCTAAAGAATGTAATCTCCACCATAACCTCCCCCCATACACTCTGGGGGCCTAAACCTGATACCTCCCCTCATGTAAATCTCCACCATAACCTCCCCCCATACATCTCAACCCTAATCTCTCCTGAATACCTCCCCTCAGTTAAGTCTCATCCATAACCTGCCCCCCCATACATCTCTGTCCTAATCACCCGATACCTCCCCTCTTGTAATCTCCAATCCATAACCTCCTCCCCGCCATACATCTCTGTCCTACTCCACCTGATTACCTCCCCTCATGTAATCCCCATCCATAACCTCCCCCCCCATCATCTCGTACCCTAATCTCCCGATAACCCCCTCATCCATGTAAATCTCTATCACATCCATACCTCCCCCTCCCCCCATACATCTCTACCCTAATCTCCTGATACCTCCCTATTGTAATCTTAATCCATAACTTCTCCCTATACATCTCTACCCTAATCTCCTGATTCCTCCCCTCATGTAATCTCCATCCATAACCTCCCCCCATACATCTCTACCCTAATCTCCTGATACCTCGCCACATGTAAATCGTCCATTCATAACCTGCCTCCACATACATCTCTACCCTAATCTCCTGATAATCTCCTCATGTAATCTCCATCCATAACCTGGCCCCCCATACATCTCTACCCTAATCTCCTGATACCTCCGTCATATAATCTCCATCCATAACCTGTCCCTCCATACATCTCTACCCTAGGAATCTCCCTGATACCCCTCGCCTCATTGCAATCCTCCATCCATGACCTCCCCCAATAACATCTCTTGCCCTAATCTCCTTATACCATCCCTTATGGAAATCTTCCTCCATAACCTGCCCCTACAGACATATCTAACCCTAATCTCTGATCAACCTCCCCCTCATTTAATCTTCCTCCATAAACCTCCCCCCATACATCTTAACCCCTAATCTCCTGGATACAACCATCATGTAATCCTCTATCCATAAACTGTTCTCCCCTTAAACTCCTGGTGAGTTTTCATCATGGAGGGGAGAAACAATAATAAAATGCACAAGAAGGTGGAGACTTGCTTCCACAGCCAGAAAGAAAGAGAATAGAAGGGCCTGACGACATATCAGCAAGGCAAGATAGGAGCTGTATTCTGCTCCCCACATGGGACAGCTGCTGAGGTCACACTCACTATTGCTGCACTGAGGAGGAGCACATAGGGGGCAGCAGTGGTAAAAATATGTTCGCTTCAGATTTAAGATTAGTGTTGCTCTGTGAGTAATGACACTATAGTCCCCTTTCGGAACATCCCTTTAATGTACTTGTAGGGGGAAGCCAGTATAAAAAAAAAAAAATAGAACTAGGTGCAATCACATTTGAAGTCTTGGAAAGGGAGGGAGGAGCTTCGGTGTGGGGATCACCCTAGTGATGTTTCAGTAGGGTTTTAGGCTGGAGACATGGTTTGGCCAGTCCATCACTTTTACCCTCGAATCACTTTAGCAAGGCATTGGTCATCTTGGAGCCTGTTGGGGGGTCATTATCATGTTGGATACTTTGCCCGCGGCCCAGAAGGGAGAGATCAGGCTCTGCTTTTAGGATGTCCCTCTACATGTTGCATTTCATAAGTTCCATCCTATGTACCTGTAGCTAGCTCCCCACAGCTGGCAGCACTCATGCAGTCCCAAACAATGACACTCCCAACACCATACCTGAATGTAGGCAGACACTCTTGTCTTTGCTCTCCTCACCTGGTTGCCACCACACATACTTGAAACCAAAAATGTTTATCACATTATCTCATCAGAGCACCGGACATTGATTCCAGTAATCATGTCTTGATCTGCTTGTCTTCCAGCAAACGTTGTTTGCGGGCTTTTCTTGTGCTTAATCTTCTACTTTTGAAGAGTGCTACCTTCTGGGACTGACAGCCATGCGACCAATATTGATACAGTGTGCGGAGTAAGTCCCCCCCCCCCTGAGCAGAACAGCCATAACTCCCCACTACTCCCTTAACTCTGCAGCAATCTGCTGGCAAACACTCATTCTCTGGGTATGACGCTGAGTCAGTGCTTCTTTTGATCGACCATGGCGAGGCCTGTTTCTGGAAGGGGACCTGTCTGTTAAAGCCTCTGTATTGGTCTTTGGGCCACCGTGCTGCAGATCAGTGTCATGTTTGGCATCTTCTTATAATAGCCTCCGTCATCTTTATTAGAGCAACAATTCCTTATCTCAGACCTCAGAACAGTTTTTTGTTTTTTTTTTACCTTCGGGCGCTATGTTGAACTTCCAGTGACCAGTATGAGAGAGTGACAGAGATAACACCAAAAACACACCTGCTCCCCATTCACACCTGAGACCTTGTAACACTAACAAGTCACATGATACCACAGAGGGAAAATGACATTTTTACTTAGGGGTGCACTCACTTTTGTTGCCAAATATTTAAACATTGAGGACTGTGTTGAGTTATTTTGAGGGCACCAAATTTACACTGTTACACTGTTGCACTGACTACTTTACATTATATCAAAGTGTCAGATCCTCAGTGTTGTCCCATGAAAAGATAATATGCGGCATATGTGCGATTTCTGGCTTTGGCCCTGGATCAAAATAGGAGGTTGTGGGTGCGATTGGCAGCGGATTTATGTCCTATGTCGGTGGCGGTGTTCCCCTGGGTCTGGACTCCATCGATCCATAATCATCTCGTGTCCTCCTTTAGTATGAGACACACTCTGACTACACTCTATGTTCAGAGAAACTCCTTCAATTTAATTGATCGTGATGGTCCCTGTGTACCAGTCACTGACCACCCGGGGTTCCCTCCTGGAGCATCTGCAGCTGTCTTCCTCGGGGGCACAAAATTAACTCCCTTGCGCTTTATGCATGTTACTGCAGCAGGACGGCTGAAACCATGCTGTGACATCTGTGCTGAGGGTGATCTCCCTGTAGGAGCCTTTTATCAATATATTCAGCTGTCCCACTTCTTCGACAAGATGAAATCTAAATTGGACTTGCACAGGCCGCCCACTGACTTTGAGAGGCTTATCTTAGCCACAGCCAGTCCAGGCCATGCCCTTTCCATTATGTATAAAATGTTGCTCTCCGCTCCCTCAGATCAGCTGCCTTCCTTTTGTCGTCACTGGGAGAATGAGTTGGGACTCTCCTTTTCCAACTTGCAATGGCATAGATGCTTCCAATTGACCCATAAAGCTTTGATAGCCTCTAAATATCAGGAAACGTGTTATAAATTGCTTTCCAGATGGTACAGGGTGCCTACTGTTTTACATAAGTGGTACCCGACAGTATCAGATCAATGTTGGAGGTGTGGGAGCGGAGAGGGCACCATGACGCACATTTGGTGGGGCTGTCCCCAGCTTAGGGGGTTCTGGTCTGCAGTTATAACAGTAATCAAGGAAGTGACGGGAGTAACGGTACCTGATTCACCGGAGGCCCTGCTGCTTTACATGTTTGATTTGCCCATAAATAGGATTAAGAAGTCCCTCCTCCGTTACCTGTTGCAGGCAGCTAAATCCATTATTCCGCGAAAGTGGAAATCTTCCGTGTCCCCCTCACTGGAAGACTGGTATGCTGAAATTGACTCTATGCAGAGAATGGAGGAGATGATTTCTCATAGCCCTGACCAACTGCTTGCGTGTCAGCGAACCTGGTTCTACTGGGTTACTTTCAAAACCACTCCGCTATACTTCTCTATTTCTTGTTGAGATCGGAATCTAAAATAGGCCATGGTATGTTGCTCCTAGAGGTGACTCCACTTGTCAGGTGAGACCTCTGCAGTGGGAACAGCAGGGACTTGGGTGAGGTCAAGTGGACGCTAGTGTGGCCCTGAGATGGTGCTTGCCTACCCCCCCCCCCCACTTCCCGGTTTTTTGTTTTTTTTCCTCTCTCTCTCTGCCTCCCCCTTCCTCTTAGTATGTGTGGTTTTTGTTTATTCGTGTGTAGTCTATCCCCATGTTTATTGTTACCTATTGTACCCAATCTATATTATGGGGTATTGATATACCGAAACTTCGAATACTTGATCACAATGAGAAGACACTTTACATCACTTAAGCTATACTTCTGTTTTATTTGTCTTTTGAGATTGCAGTCACGGTTTTGATATGCACACTTGTTATACTTGTAATGTTGGTGCGGAAGTCTGCACGTAATTATTTTGCTCCACATCTCTTATGTACACATTCGTTCTACAATATTTTGCTTTTATCATAATATGTCCATTATGTTCTTCAATAAAGTTTCTTTGAATTTTAAAAAAAAAGACCCTTTTTGGGACTTTTTTTTAAAACTGGGGGGGCAACAGGTTTTTAAAGGTCATATGCGGTCCAGGGCAGTATAGTCAATGTCCAGTTCAACCCTTTTTCCGAACTTTTTTTAAACGGGGGTCATGCAGTTCTCAATGTTTGGCCCAGTACATAATATGTCCATTATGTCCTTCAATAAATTTTTGATTTGAAAGACTCCTTTTTCCGGCACTTTTTAATCTGGGGGTCAGACAGGTTTAGTGGTCATACTGCGGTCCAGGACAGGTATAGTCAATGTCCAGTTCAACTCCTTTTTCCGACACTTTTTTAATCTGGGGGTCATGCAGGTTTGGGGCTCATGCTGTGGCCCAGGACAGGTATAGTCAATGTCCAGTTCAACTAAAATGGTGGTTGAAAGACTCCTTTTTCCGGCACTTTTTAGTCTGTGGGTCAGACAGGTTAATGGTCATACTGTAGTACAGAACAGGCATAGTCAATGTCCAGTTCAACTAAAATGGTGGTTCAAAGACTCCTTTTTCCGGCACTTTTTAATCTGTGGGTCATGCAGGTTTGGGGCTCATGCTGCGTTCCAGGACAGGGATATTCAATGTCCAGTTCAAGTAAAATGATGGTTCAAATAATACTGCCTTCTGGCACTTTTTAATTTGTGGGTCTTGCAGATTTAAGGGTCATGCTGTGGTACAAAACAGGGATAGTGAATGGTGTGTGACTTTTTTTCTGTGGCTTTTATAACCTAAGTGTGTTTGCCTAAGATGTAGCACGTATCCATTTGACTGTTGTGGATGTTAATTCCAGCTTCTCCTGCCCTGTTTGGGTTTAATAATGAAGCTGTTGTTCCTCTCCCATAGACTTTAATGGTCATCGGCGATAATCTATTATCGACAATCGGAAATCGTCTTGATAATTGCCGATATCGACTATCGACCCTATGACGATAGTCAACGTAATCACTCATCACTAGTATTAAAGCTACTCAACCACTTTGGAGCCTTTTCGGGTTACCACTCCAATCGAGAAAAAGCGAGTTGTTGTGGATAGGAGAAACACGGCAAGTGACTCAGCTGCAGTCAGGGTAGCAGGAATCAAAATAGCCAAAGAGCATATCAAGTATTTAGGAATTAAAATAGGCACCAGCCCTCCTCCTTATACAAACTAAACTATGCTCCACTTTTTGAGAAAATATATAGGGAACTTCAGGGATGAAAAAACACAGCAATTATTTGGGCTATATTCACAGCTCAATGGCTGGACTAGACTGAACCCAGCAGCAGGCAGCTCTTGCCTATATGCTACCTAGGAAAAAGTAATAGGTGCAGCAGATTGCTGAGCAGCAGCTCACACACTCCACTGCTAGGGGAACAATTTGATGATAAAAAACTGCACATTAGTTTAATACCTGTTCACACCAGCATGCAGAAAAGCCACAGTATAATGCATGGGGAGATTGCACAAATGCAAAAAATACCAATAAAACAACCACTCACTCTCTTTTTTGAGTGGGAAAGGTTGCTGGGAAATAAAAAATTTCAAAAAAAATAAAAGGGGAAGGGGGCCCCTAAATACAGATACATTTTGGGGCCCCCAAAGCGGCTTAACCCCCCCCATTAGTGACACCCCCTCAAATTTTAAAAGGCAGGGTGCCCCCCGCCCCCTTTTTAGGGGTCCAACACAAAACACAGACACCCTCCCCGCTCCCCCTAATTGGGCACATAAAAATTATAATATACTGGAAAAAATGTTTAAATTTAGAATTAGTTTTGGGACAGGGGCCCCCTTTCCCCAAGCTCGCAACCCGGGGTCCCAAAAGTCCCTCATGCCCTAACCTGCGAGTCCCCCTACAATTTTACAGGGAAAAAAAAAAAAAAAAAATGGGACATTACTTAAAACAAAAAAAAACCCCTGCAAATTTTTTTTTTGGGGCCCAAATTTAAAAGCTCAATGGCTTTTACTAGACGAACCCATAAAACAGGGAAAACCTTTTTACCCCATAACTACAGGGCACCTTTTTTTGGGTTTTCCACATCAATCGATAAAAAAGCAGTTGTTTTTTTTTGGATAGGAAAAACACAGCAAGGGGGACCCTTTGGCGCAATCAGGGCACAGAAATCAAAAATCCCCAAAAAAGCCCAAACTAGTATTTTGGAATTTTAAAAAAGGCCCCCACCCCCCTCCCCCCATAAAAAACCAAAACCATCCTCCACTTTCCCGAGAAAAAATATAGGGGGAAAAAAACAGGGGTGGCCAAAAAACCCCGCTGTTCCCCTCCTGGGAAAGGTTCATCTGGTAAAAATTTAAAATCTTTTTCTTTTAAAATTTTTTTACCCCTACAGACAATACCTATTTTAAATCCAAAACATAAAAGGGGTGGTTTAAAACATTCAATAAAATTTGGGCCCCCTAAAATTATTGGAAAAGGCAAAAGACCCAAAGAAAAAAGCAAAATTTTGGCCCAAAAAAACAAGCTTTTAAATCAGAAAGGGCTTTAAAAACTCCATAAATTTTCAAGCTGCAATGTAGCATCCCAACGAAAACCTTTAAAAGACTGGGTACACCCAAAAAACAAAAATTACCCCAACGGGGGGTTTTTGGGGGTGAAAAATGAACAATTTTTTTAAAGCCTAAATTTGCCCATGCCCAAAAGTCGTAAAACCTCGATTCTGTTTTAAAAAGATACTATAGGACCTTGGGAAAGGAAAATTGAAAAAAGATTTGGGGGGCTTATCGAATAAAAAAAAACCGACCTATATGGGAAAAAATTTCCCCGCAGGAAAAGATCACAAATGGATTTGGAATGTGGGAAAAAAGGGGAATTTGTAAACAAAAAGTCAATTATTTTTACCGCCCCCCAAGGAAAAAGGATTTTAGACGGTTTTTAGGAAAAAAAAAAAAGAATTCCAACTCTCTTTTTGCACATAGTTTTTCAAGGGCATCCGCAGGGGAAAGGGGGAGAAACAAAAATTTTTTTAATCTAACGACCCCTTTAAAAAAAAAGCCTTGCAGTTCTATCCCCGGGCCAAACTTAGAGACAAAAATATAAAAAATTTTTAAAACCCGGGAAAAACCTTTTTTAAAAAATGGCCCGGATTGGGGGGGGCCCAAAAAAAGAAATAGAAAAAAAAAAGTAAAGCGGGAAAGGAGTAAAAATATATAGAACCCTGCATCAAAAGAAAAAAATGGAGGGAAAACCCCATTTTTAAAATGGGGTTTATTTAAAAATATATAAGCCCCTTTTAAATTCCCCCCCAACACCAATTTTCCCCTTATAGAAAAGATTGGCCCCTTTCCCAAAAAACCAAAGGAAGCCAAAACTGAAATTTTTAAAACATGGCCTATGGATGTTTCCCCCCAAAAGGCGACCAATTTTTGGGTAGAAATTATGGGCCTACTCTCATCCCTTTTTGGAAAAGGGAAAAAATAAACCCTGTCCCAAACCCCTAGTATTTCATTTCACAGGGAGGGAAAACTTGGGCAAGAAGCAACCGCAAAAAAAAAGGGAAATTAAACCCTTCCCGGGAAAATACACCCTTATCCTTTAAAGTCGCTAAAAGATGCCCTTTTTTTTAAAAAGGGTTTTTTCCACGAACAAAAGTTTTTACGTGGGGAAACCCCCCAAAATGGGTAATTAAATCACTTTTCTAAATAAATGTTGGAAAAAAAAAAAAAGAGAAGCCGTTGAGAGCTTTCAAACCTTGCTTCATGCCCTTTGTTTGCTGACTGTTTTTCATTGCTAAGACCAGAAACTGGGTTTTTGTAAGCTCCTGGGCCCCGCTTGCGGTTTTTTGACTTTTTTAAACCCGATGGCAGGGCCCCATGAAAAGAATTTTAAGGGAGGGGGAGAAACCCAAACATTTCTACTGAAAACATTGGGGCATTTGCTGTGTTTCTGTTTCCCCCCAGCCCCGGGCGGGGCAAACCCAATTTTAAAAAAGAAAACCCGTTGTAAAAAGTAAATTTTTAAATTTAGCCCATGCTCATTCCCCTTCCCCCCTTCCCCCCCGCAGCCCGTCGGGATTTTTTTTTTTACTTTATAAATTTTAAAACAGCGTCTTTCAAAAATTTTGAAGGGGTAAACCGCTTTTTCTAAATCTTTTTTTCCTAGGGAGAATTTAAAAGGGAGAAAACAAAAACCCTATAGCTTTTCAAAAATACAAATTTTTTCCTCTACAGAAGCTGAATATCACCCCAGGAGTTTTGCATGGGGGATGGAAAAATTCCCTCATTGGGAAAAGGCCTTTTTTTTTTTTAAAAACAAAAAAACACCCCCCCCTTTTGTTTTTAAAACTTTAGAGGAAAAGCATCACCCGTTTTGCTGAGGGAAAACCCCTTCTTAGCAAAACCCCCTTTTTTAAATTGGGTTTTAAAACAAAAATTTCCAACTAAAACTCCATGGTGGGTAGAGCTACTAAAGTGTTTCGCGATTGCTGATCCCAAATTTTAAAACAAATTTTCCATAAGTAAAAAATGACAAAAACCTTTTTTTTTGGGAAAAGGAAAAAAAGTTTCTAGAAAAAAATTCTAAAAACGCAAAACTGAAATGGATAATTTAAAAAAACTTTTCAGCATAAATAGAATTTGGGTTTCCCTTTTTTAAGCCCACCAAAGGGGTTCCCCCTTTTCCCCATTTTCAACAGATGATTCTACTTAAATGTTCAATAAGGGACCTTTATTAAAATTTCAAAAAAAAGGAAATGGTTGCCAAACCCCCCACAAATAACGGCTTTGGGTTCCGGGTGTTAAACCCAAATTTTTTTTAAAAGCATTGGAAAATTTTTAAAATTTTTTCATGTTTTAACTTTTAAGGAAATAAATTAAAAGGGGGAAAATCACGAAAAAAATTGTGTTTTTTTTAAATTTACAACTAAATATAATGTAAAAAAAGGGGAAATTGGTTAGAATAAAAAGAAAACATTTAAAGAAAATTAATGATTTATGAAAATTTTGTCATGCCAAAAAATTTGGGGTACCTAATAAAATAAAGTTTTAAAAAAAAAAAAAAACCCATAAGTTTCTTTTTTTCACGGTTTTACCCCATGGTCCCTGCTAAAAAACCATCACGTGCCCTGCCCCCTGGACCCCCCTTTCTGCCCGGCGGGCATTTCCCCTATTGTCCCCGGCTCCTTCCCCCCCACCTGTCCCCGTTCCCTGTCCCTTTCAGCTGTTCCTGCTGGGAGATTCAGTCTCCTTTGGGGTTCCCCCGGCACCCCTTAACACACACCCTGCTTTCCCCCCCAGGGGCAAAACCCCCAAACCTGCAAATGCCTTTAAAAGTTTAAGTTTTCCTAAAGGCGGGGCCCCGTAACCTTAAACCCCGGGTTTCCCTAAGGAAACGCCCCCCCTTTTTTCCCCCTGGGTCAGTTCGTTTTTTTGTGGGTTTTAAAACCTTTCATAGAGCTTTTACCCCCCGAAAGCTGTATTGCTGCTGAAACTCCTGTACAGTTACCAGTACATTCCAGCATCGGCTATCCAGTCCTGCACTTTGGCTACCCACCACAAGAGTTACCATATGCGCCCGCGGTGGGCCCAGAGGACCCGCCATACCCGGCGATTCTAGCCTCCTCTGTTAGAAAATGTGACACTTATGTACAAAACGTGTAGTTTCTTTTAATGAAGTGTCCATCTACTACTACTTGGGTAGTGCCAGCTCTTATCTTCTGTGTGGTGATGCCAGTGTTCATCCACTATAAACGTGGAAGTGTGATGAGGAACTCACAATGCATCTGTGGCCCTAGTTTTAACCCCTGACCAGTAATCCAGCATTCTGCTTAAGGAGTGTTGTGCCTTTCTGGATTGCACTACAGTGAAAGGTGAGAGCACATCCGTATAGATTTATGTTGCAATTATTTTTGGAGAAAATAATACACAAGGGAGCTCTTGTATCTCTTGGCGCAAGTACTTTTTTTTTTTTATACAATGTGACCCATTTAGAATTTTTTTTGCATTTTCCCAGTGTATTCTGTGGTACAATGGATGACACCATTAGAAAGTCTATCTTGTACTGCAAAATAAAGGCGAGGAGGGGAAAACAAACATATCAACCAAAAAAAAAATGCAAGTTCCTTAAGGGGTTAATAAGATCTGATTTCTCTGTACATGACTTCCCACATTCTGAACAAGGTTTCTCTCCTGTGGGAGTTCTCTCACGTATAACAAGATCTGATGTCTCTGTAAAAGATTTCTCACATTCTGCACATGAAAAAGGCTTCTCCCCTGTGTGAATTCTCTTATGTGTAATCAGATATGATTTATCTGAAAAACATTTCCCATAATCACAACATGAAAAGTCTTCTTTCCTGTGTGAATTCTCTCGTGTGTAACTAAAATGATTTTTTGTAAACTGTTTTCCCATTCAGAATAGACCTTTTTCACCATGCTCACTGTTGCAATCTACCTTGCAGCCATTTGCCTCCTATCCTACTGACCAGTCTTCCCCCTGAGAATTCTGTCCACATCAGCTCCTCTCTCCTTCACTCTCCCATGCAGACTTCTTATGCATTACTCACTATTACTCCCCAAACCACCCACTTTCATGGTACCACACAAACACCCCTCATATTCATTACTGAACCATCTGCTGTCACACTTAATTATTCTGCTTCTCCTGCTAGGGGACATCTCTCCAAATCCCAGCCAGTGCTACTTTACTGCTCATCCCACCTTCTCTTCTGCCTCCCATAGAAACCCTGCTAACCTGCTTGCTATTCTTTGTACGTCTTTTCCTGAATCTTTTAAGTGTGCTCTATGGAACGCCCGATCCGGTATGTAACAAACTCACTGCTGTTCATGACTTGTTCCTCTCTAACACCCTCAACCTTCTAGCTCTCAAAGGCTCCAGGGAAAACTGACACCCGCTTCCATTGCTGCTCTCACCTATGGCGGCCTACACTTCACCCACACCCCGAGATCGAGAACAGGCCGGGTGGACGAGTCGACGTACTTCTTTCTCCACACTGCACTTACCAGGTCATTCCTCCAGCACCCTCCCCCTTTTTCCCCCCCTTTTTTTTGGGGGGCCCGGGGGCCCCCAGACTCTTTCAGCCACTTTCTCTCAAAAGTCACAGGGGTTGTACAGACCTCCTGGCTCACCCCGACGTTTCTGGATTTTTTTGCTCCCTTTGGCTCCCCCTTCCTCTCTACTGGAATACCCAAAACCCCTCATCAGGATTATTTCACCCCCCCTTTATCTCCCCTTTACAAAAACAACCCAAAATGACTGTTTGACATTTTTCCACCCCCCTCCTCAGGCCAAAAGCCCCCACCCGGGTCACGACCTCTGTGCCAAAACCCTGGCCACTCACATTCAAAGACAAAATCAACAATTTTCTGCAAAACATTTGCATCTAAAATTTCCTAAAGGGGAAAAATACCCTTCCGCCCCCTCCCCACTTCCCCCCTAGTCTTCTCTCAGCCGCCCTTTGACCCAACGACAAAAGGAAGAAGTGTCCCATTTTCCTTTATTTTCCCAAATAGGGTGCCCCACCTGCTCCACGACCCCCTTCCCCTCCCCCTTGTCCAGTCTATTTCTCCAACAAGTCTCTTTTAACCTTAACCTTGGAAATTTTGGGAAACCCTTTTTTCTCCCACTGGATCTTCCCACCCCCCCTTTAAAAAACCCAAATTATAACCCTTTACTTAAAAACCCTACTCGGGGGAACCCGTCCTGACTTCCCCCTACGACCTTCCCTTCACCCTTTTAAACCCTTAACCCTTTTGGGCCAACTCTCATCAATCCACTGAAATCTCGGGCAAACCCTCCCTTCTCGTTCCCAAACTGTACAATAGAATTTCAGCATTTTAACACCCCACAGAATCGCTCAAACAAAAGTTTTCAAAGGCTCCTGAAAACTACTTTTTGGGGGGGAAATTTACTCTTTTGTTGCTTCTTCTGAACTCTGCCTGCGTTTAAACACTTTTTGACCACCATCTTCTCCCCCCGCATCCCTCAGGGGTTTTGGGCCATCCAGGACACAGCTCTATTTTGGGTTTCTTTTCCTACCCCTCTGACTGCCCCTTTCAGTGTCTCTTTTTGCAGGTTCTACTTCTTCTCCTCTCCCCTTGCTGTTTGGGGTTCCTCAGGGACCCAATTCAAAAGGTCCACCTCTTTTAAATCTAAACACCCCCAATTAAAACAAAACCCCAAAAGTAGTTTTTGGTTTCCATACCTTTCCTATGCTGATGACACTCAATTATACCCTCCCCCCCGAGAAAATTCCCCCAACCCCCCTACAAAACACCAGTGACTCCCCTTCTACTGTTTTGCCCCATTTTTCCCTCCCTAATCTCAAATTAACCCCTCACTAAAACTGAACTTCTCGTAAATCTCCCCGTAAACCCCCCCCTGCAAATTTTCGTTTCATTTTTGTGGTACCACCATAACACCTAGGAAAGAAAGGCCCCGGGTTTTGGGGGTTATACTAATTCGACCTGTCCTTCACCCCTATTTTTCCAAAATTCCCTTTGCCACCTGCACCTCAAGAACATCTCCAGAATCCATCCTTTTTTTCCCCCTGTGGAAACAACTCAAGCTCTCATTACCGGTTCGACACTGCACTGGTTAAAAATCACCTAAAGGAAACAATGTAAAAAAACCTCACTCTCAAACCCCAAAAGGGTCCCCACAGCGCTGGGGACCCCCTACATTCCCTCTCCTCATCTCTTTTCAAACCAAACCCCACCCGCCACTTCCCCCCAAACGCGGCACCCCCATATCTCCTCCCTCATCTCTGTCTACCACCCTCCTGGTCTCCCCCACAAACTCTGGGGCCCCCTTTCATCTACTTCCTCTTTTCTGTCCCACCACCCTACCCGGTCCCCCCACAGTGCGCACCCCCTACATCTCCCCCTTCATCTCTGTCTAAACCCCCCTAAATTTGGTCCCCCCACAGTGAAGCACCCCCACATCTCCCCCTCAACTCTTTTCAACCAACCCCACCCAATTTCTCCACAGTGCTGGGACCCCCAAAAACCCCCCTCATCTCGGTCAAACCCCCTACTTGGGGCTCCCCCACTCTGCTGATAAACTGAGAATTTTTCCACCTCAGTCATCTGAACCTCACATTGCTCATCTCCAAGATTTTTCCCATGCTCACCATTTCTCTGGGAAACAAGGGAAAACCCGTAGGTCAGGGACACCATAACCCTCACAGTTTTTAAATGTGCCTTGTTATAAAATCTTTTAACCCGGCCCCCCCCAAGATCCCTAAT